>JAMKCH010024334.1:0-19817 GCA_023653785.1 Ophioderma brevispina | reverse complement strand
TGGGATCCACAAATCATCTTTGCTTTTCGGCCATTTAAACGAATTTTCATAGTTACAGTTGTAATATGTCATTATAATATTGAAACTTATGTTAACTTTTTAACTATATGTAACAAGTAATTCCGAAAGTAATAGAATAACAACACGCTCCCCATTACGTAAAGTACACATTTATATATTCAAAATAATACACATGTATAATAAAAACACTTTCATAGTAACAAGAGTATAACCACATGAATTCACTAGTTTATTTATGAAACCTACGTTACCACATGTTTAATGGCATTCTATAGGTACATTTGACTATATATGAAATTGACACTTGTCGAAAACAATTGTTATAATTATCCCTTGAACTTCATTATTGCAGATTGTTTAATAAATACTTAATATCTGAGAAAAACACATCGCCAATCAGAGTTGAAAAACGAAACTTATGTGACATGATTATGAAACTTACGTTACAAATTTGTATCTACACTGTGTCTATATTGCACTGTAAAAGCTTATCAAGTGACATGTTTGTCGTTTTGAACCCGAGCTACCGTATGTAAAGAGTATGATTACGTTCCTGAGAAATAAATTTCAATTGATTTAGCAGTTAAAAACAGATATTTACCTTTAAAGGGCAAAATCGTGGATATCTTTCAGTTGATTTCGAACACGTTTCACTTAAAATCCCCAATTATCGAGCTTCTCAGATTGTCAAGGAGCTCCAACGCATGATGGCGCTTCATAGTTTCGATCCAGCGACAGCAGAGGGTTGTCGGACGCTAAAGGTTTTGATTTAGCAACTGTTTTGAAATAAGTGGTAACATATGTTTCTATCTTGTATGTTTCATTTAAGGTCCACGGAATCCAATTAATATGTTAGAAATGCAAAAATGAAATGATTCTAATGAAGGTACTTTGGGGTAATAGCTGCTTAAAAATGACAACTGTTTAAAAGCTACTCCTACTCTTAACCATACCTTGTTTTGGGGCTGTAAATTTAAATCTTGACGCAATTGCTGATTTTACAACACATACTTGTTGGCAGTAATACCTTGCCTGTCATATGACGACTAACAAGAGATAGATATTTAAGTAAATTAAGCCAATTTTCTCTTCTGTAATAACGCGGAATCATCATGATTCTGTACGTGGTAACGTAGGTTTCACTTAGGTGTGCGACATACTAAATCATTATTTTTATGAGGCCAAAGTTAATCAATATATCCAATTTTTGCCTATTTCCAATACATTATGGACTATAATTTTCATTGATAATATACGATTCAAATGAATTTGCATCTGAACAGGAAACAATGACATGAAACTATTTTTATTTGCGACATGGTGTTTTGACTAGAACTCTGTAATACAACTTTCTTTGTTTGAAATATACAATTACTTAAGAATCCAAAAATGTTATATATTTTTTACTTTTTATGTAAATATTTCACTTAAGAAAAGAAATTTCGATTTAAAGGTATGAATTTTAATTCATCATCATCATCGACCGCAGTCGACCATCATCATCATTAATCAGACATCAGCATAGCTAGATTTCCAAGCTTTACGGTCCTCCATGAGACACAGTTTTTTCCAATTTGCGCCGATTTTATGGTTTTGACCCCATTGAGTGAGGCCTTGGTAGTTCACTGTGTTATAACTACCATGAATTCACCCACGTCACCGAAGTGGGCTGTTTATGGCGGCGTATATCGATACCCATTCATCACACCTGTTCATACAAGTTTGTAGTCACAGACACAGTATACCATTCTAAATAGTTTCCAAATTTGATTGACAGGTGTCACTTAGAATGTACCCTGCCCTCTCAAAAAACCCTTCTGATTATGGAGCCCAAATATACAGCATCCACACACTCAGTGTGCGAGTAATCGGTCATCCATAGCACATTATTGATCATTGATTGGTTGATGGCCTGTGAAGTGAGATTTGAAAATTTCATATATTCACCAAACATAGGCCATTACTTCTGAATTTCGAAGTTTTCTTTATCTTTTTATCATGGAGATATTGTCACAACTAGTGAACCAATTTGACGTAATAGACCAGCTAACATTTCTAACATTTCTTTTTTGCATGTCAATCCATTCCTGTAAATCATTATTAGAATTCCAACAGGTAAAGTTGCCAATTATAATGGTCAAGTTGACTTATTTCCCTAACATGTAACATTGCTGGTAACTGGTCTATATGATCAAGATACCAGGCCCTAACATGTAACATTGCTGGTAACTGGTCTATATGATCAAGATACCAGGCCCTAACATGTAACATTGCTGGTAACTGGTCTATATGATCAAGATACCAGGCCCTAACATGTAACATTGCTGGTAACTGGTCTATATGATCAAGATACCAGGCCCTAACATGTAACATTGCTGGTAACTGGTCTATATGATTCACCACCAACAGTTGCTCTTTCCAGTCCACTTTCTTTCTTCCAGGGTCTACATTGCCTTTCCAGTCACTAATGAATTAACATGCAAATGGTGATACACAGCTTTTAAAGGTGCAGTTCATAACTTCTTTATCTGGTTATGGTTCAATAGATATTCTCAAAATACATTTACACAAAAAACATTGACACAAAAAATATTTACACAAAAAACATTTACACAAAAAATACAAATTTGTGAATTTCTTCCAGAGTATAGTGCAAATCTGCATGTACCATTTGGTACACATACTTTTTTAAGGCCTACATTTCAGATTCAACTTTTCTGGGGCTAGTCAGAGGGACAAAGCTGCAGATCGGGAAATGCTCCTTTCTTCTTCTTATCGTGTCCAAACACAGTGGTTCTCAAATATGATCTAGCCAGAGATGGGTACAACGTCTGGCTGCTTGACTGAATTCCATAAGGTCCTTGTCTGGGCAAAGTGGGCAGACCAAGAGATATTCCATTGTTGCCAAACACTGTTTTACCATAATTTCTCAAGTATTCCATATCATGACCGAGGCCAGCACAGGTCCTTTCTAAGGTCTGCCTTGACTATAGCTTCATTGAATGTAGAGGGGTTTTTCTAATGTAAAGTAACATCATTGCTGATATGTGTACTAACATCTCCAATACTCCTTTAAAAACAACTAAAGGATTTCTTGAGAACAAAATAAAGAAAGGTTGATTTATTGGGATATAGGCTAAATATCCAATGATTAAGCCAGTTAGTATAAAAAATAATTTCTTCTTTTTCAATAAGTCTTTGCAAAAGTACAAAGCTTGGGTTGGGCTCTAGTCAAAAGATAAAGACCATGTCTTTCTATGGCCACAGGTGAGCACTGGTCTTCACATTAGGCTAATGAAAGTTGATTCCCAGTTTCCCGTTTCCCGACTCCGGTCATAAAGAAATGCCGATCAAATAATTCATTATTTCCAAATAATTCATTATTTCATATTTTCCAACTGTTTAAGACAAAAACGATTGTTTTAACGTGATCTTACTCACGAATGATGCATTTTAAGCACTGTTTACAATGACAGGGGGGGTAGAAGAATCGGAAACGTCCATTTTCTAAGATCAATAACCAATTTACGTTGGTTCCCGGCTCCTTACCTACTTCCGTGTGTGTTTTCTATTAAACCACCGATTGATCGATTGACTAGGTAGTCTTTGCAAAATGCTGCGTGAACTATGATTTAAAGGGATATATACCACACGGCGCATTGACTCGAGACTAGGTTTAGTCTCTCCGATAGGCTGCATATCAACCACGTCAATTGACGAAGTTTACACTTACAGCCTGTAGTAAAGGCTAGACTAGGTTGAAATGGGAATTTTTACCGTGCACTGGGTAACGCGCTATATTTAGCACGTTTCAAAATAAATGATATAGGAAATTTACTGTCAATTTTTTTCGAAGGTTTTCATAAATATATATTGAAAAATAAATGTACATTTAGATAAATACATGATATTTGCGAAATTCTTGTGTCATTATTTGTTTTAGCACGTGTACCCTGCTATGAAATAAATCAAGCACCACCATGTGTACGTTCTATACCTGTCATTTTCGTTCATTTGTCCAATTTTTTTTTCGTCCGGGTTTTTTTAAAATTTTCTAAAGAAGTGCTTTATCAAAGCACTTCTATGTGTACCAAAGTTTATTTAAATGAAGCCTGGTCATAAGTATGTGTTTCGTGCCTCAAAACAAAGCATACTGCAGTTAACTTGGCCTCAATAATGAAAATCTGAAAATAATGAATAATGAATAATGAAACATTCCCCACTCAGTCATGAAAAAAAATGAAATGGGAAACTGGGAATCAACTTTCATTAGCCTTACTACATCAATGCAATGGAAATGTACAACAAGCAGTACTCAGAATTATGTGGTGCATAATTATGTCCCTGCCAACCTCTCATGACCCCTAGATGACCTTTGACCCCATGTGTTGAGGTAGTTCAAAGATGCACCCACCTACAAATATTACATATTTCAAAACCCTGTACAGACCAATTGGAGTTTATGTCTTTGTTAGTTATGGGCCCTAAACTAATACTAGATTGTTATACTATTTAGGAAAACTTTCATCTAATCTTAGTCAATACTAGCAATTAATCATTTCTAAAATATTTCACGGCTGAAAAAATTATGGCAACCGATTTGTGCCATTTTGCTAAATGTTTATGTTTTATGCTTTTGCAAATCAATGATTTGCCTCTCATTTCAAGAGCTTATAATATCTATATATTAATACCGGTGGTCTGTGGGTGTGTGTGTCTGTCTGTCTGTCGGTCTATTTTCTCGGAGACCGAGGGTCGCACGTTCCTGAAACTTGGTGGGTGGGTACCCCTTGACTGTCCAAAGACCGTAGTGGATCAAAGGTCATCAGGGGTCATTCAAGGTCAAAGGAGGTCAAATGGGGCAAACGTTGGTGTATGGACATGAAACTTGGTGGGGTCGACTGTTGATGCTGGGTCATTCAAACCAGTTGATTGCAAAACCCAGGTGATTGCGAAACCCAGGTGATCGTGAAACCCGGAGACCGCCTAGTTTATAATAATAATATTCCATTTCCTTAAATAAATTGGCCTTTTAAAGAGAGCACCTCCTTTCAGGATGCAATTTTGGTGCAAAGTAGTTTTCTTAAGAGTTTTAAGAACCCCTTATATACTAATGGCCATACACATAACCTTATTATTATATACTTCAATGTTAAAGAATTTATCTGATGGAGTATCTTGAAAGATAGTAAGAAAAATAGATTGTAAGAATTGTTAGTGTTTATTTCATCAGACATTGTCATGATTATTTCACATTATTGTAAAATACTTCAGACAGAGGGTGCATTTTAACCACAAGACCATTACTAAATGGCTGGAAAGCTGTCAACTTTACTCTAATAGCAATGAAACAATTATGGAAAATGGCTTTTATAATGTTCTAGTAGAGAAATGAGGTAAATATAAATACACATTTCAAAGTGTTTTAATTTATAGGAAATAAAAAAGAAAAAAAAATAACAAATGCCTGAAAGACTGACAATGACAAACAGACATAAGAGCATGCAGACTACATTATATTGGTTTTTTTTCCTTTTTAACCTGACCAAATGTATCTGGACTGTTCACTCATGTTACTTGTATGTTTTCTGGGCTATTGAACCACTTCTAATGTACAAGTATACAGGTCATGAACTCAGCCCTATATGTGTTTTCAAGTATGTGGCAATAATCATATGGGTCTGCCAATTGCTGTTAGGAACCTCCTCTTAATTCTGCTGAAAATAACCCTTAGTGTGCTGTGATGTTCCATATGTGTCTAATGTACTCACCACTGTCTCACCATAGTGATGAGTGATTACAACCTATTCACAGCAACTAATTCACCCATTTACAAATTACTTGAAAAACAAGAAATGTTACAGATTTAAAAGAATGACCTACCAGAATGCCATTTACATTGACAGCAATTTTAATGACACAAAATGGATATTTCTATGCTGTAACTGTAAAGTGCATATAATCTTAGCTGTTAACAGGTATGGTCATGGAGCTTCACAGGCATACCTAGCCACTTTAAAACCTGCAATCCTTCATTTCTATTCTAAACGTTGCACTGGCCGATAGCGATATACAGTGCTTCTGCCGTAAGACTGGAGCAATTTACATGGTCAATGGGAATTGATTTCGACCTGACGCCCCATGAAAAAACAACCTAGAATAGAATGTGAATCCACAGAAGTGCATTCAATGTACTGTGATTCAGGTGGCACTGTGTATGTACACTGCTACTAACACGGTGACACAGATTCTTCATATCACTGAGTCTGTAACTGCTTTGCAGGCTTTGAGTTTTGAAAATACTATGTCTGCTACAAATCACACTCCTGAGAATGTTGTTAAGAAAACTTAAAGGTCTATAATATTGTGCAATTTTGTGAATTACATACATATTCTAAGTGACAGTGCGATAGTATTGGAACTTGGTAATTATGTATAACAAAAAAATACATCGGTCCTCGGACCGCTTGTGTCGCCTGCCGTCGCAGTTAGTGAATGATAGGCCTAACATGACCTTTGACCTTGATATGTGACCTTTGACCTTATCAACAAATGAGGGATCCCATGTTGCACCTATGATTCAAGTTTGGTTCCAATTGAACTTCAACTTTTCAAATGAGGTCAATTTTACATTTTCAGCCTATTTTACAACTTGACCTCACATGACCTTTGACCTTGGCATGTGACCTTTGACCTCATCAACAAGTGGGGGATGACATGTTGCACCTGTGACCCAAGTTTGGTTTAAATCCATCAAAGTATGTGGATATTACATGCAAATGTTAACCCTTTTTCACAACAGACATCATCAACAACAACAACAACAGACAACAGTGGACAAAGTGATCCCTATGTGTCTTCCTGCCTTAGGGCAGGCGACACAAAAATAATGTACAATAAAGCAACAACTTTAATAATATTCCATTTCCAACTTCTTATCGGGCCCAAACACAGTTGTTCTAAAATAAGATCTAGCCATGCAGAAATGGGTACAACATTTGGCTACTTCACTGAATTCCACTCCAACAATGGGCAGACCAAGAGATGTTCCATTGTCTGTGATGCTGTTACACAACCACAGGTAGTGTCCTGACCTGCTTCCTGGTAGCCCCACTTCTCCAAGGAAACCTAAGATTGGCCATTCTGGATCTCAATCTGTGTTGACACAGTCACCATTCAGCCCATGAGCAGTCAGCTCCAGGTGGAAGATGGTCATTAGGTTCAATACCAATAGATGTTACTTGGTTGATAAGGTTGTGGGTTCGAGCCCCACTGTGTGTTGTGCACTTGGGCAAGGCACTTACCTCGCTTGCCTATCTCCACTCAGGAGTATAAATGGGTACCGGCATATGCTGGGAATGCAAAAAACAGACTCGCTGTGTGGGAGGAGTGGCGAACCCCCCACAGCAACAATATATGAGGGAGTCTGGCCCAAACGCCAATGACAGAGAGATAGGCACTCTGCCTGCGGGTGCACCATTTGCATTTTTGGTTGATAGCAAGCCTTTCTTTCCACAAGGTGACTCTCTTAAACCCCTTAGAGAATGTTTCAAGAGGTTGGACTTTGCTTAAAAATTAAGACAAGAAGAAAAAAATCAGACAAGATGTCATCTAGGCATCACTTGCAGTCACTCTTGATAAAGATGTGCTCCCCTATTAGGCTGCTGCTCAATAAAGGATGGATTGTTCATCATAATTAAATCGTTTTGCAAATATTTTGCTTTATGCCAAAAATAATTATAGGTTTACACTAGATTGTGAACAACTACTTGGAAATTCTTGAAAATTAGCAATGTGTTTGAAGCCCCACTCATGTGGTTAACAATATATTTGTTTATGGTTATACACCACTAACCTGGCAGCCATAAGGATAACAAATCATGGATGAACTACTTTCTTGCATAGCATTGAAAAATAATTGTTTTAATTTAAAATGTACTTGTCACATTAGAAAGTAGTGTAATTTCATGATTGACATGGTAGATTGGAATATTTCTCCAAGAGAACCAAAACTTGTTATGTTAGGATCTTTACTAATTATCAATTAGTAGACTTGTTAGTTCAGTCAACTGAACTAGATTTTTTGAACTGAACTAGAATTTTGTGACCGGGCTAGTGACTCGTAGAAGGCGCTGTACAATTAAAAGACTAGTAGAAACGAGCCTACTACTCAGTTTGAAGTGATCTTACTAATTTAAATCGCAAAACTAGTTCTGGACGTTCTACCAATTGAACCAACTAGTTTTGGTCTACGAATTATTACGTCAGACCAGTGGTATTCTGCTACTTGATCTACTAGTTTTTTTTACGCCAACATTTCCCGCCACTGTCTTGCCCATTGCCCGTCAGCCGTCTCAAAAAGAGCTCTGAAAAAATGTCTTAAAGGTGCGTAAATAAGACTAAGTTATATTAGCATGTTTACATGGTTGCAGTAATTGTTGTACATTTAACATGTTTCAATGTGATTAGAGAGCATGACGCGTCAGTGACGATGGATTCTGGAACTTGAGTCACATTGCCGTGCAGTGTACGCTCATGTGTAGTGTATAGTCACAGTATGTATGAGTCGCAGGCATGAGTATTATTAAGCTTACCGTACATGCCGTATGGAAAAGCAAAAGATTGTAACTCATGAACATGCTGGTATAGGCCTATTCTGCATGGGTACCAGCCTTAGTAACCATTCCACCAAAGACCCTAGGGTCTGTGATTCCACAGTGTTGGGTGTAGTGTATAGGCCTATTCATGGGCATGTCATATATACCCTTGCTATAACTGTCTCCCCAGTTGTGTTTCTATCCCGGGGTTGTGAACAGGCATGTAGCCAGACTTAGTAGACTGGTGGCACGGATCATCCCGGGGATCATCATGCACGTCAATGTGACTCAAGTTCCAGAATCCATATTTGCCATGCTCTCTATAACATCACAATAAACATGTTGAATGTCACAATTATAGCAACCAGGTAAACTGCCAATATCATAAAATTTACCCACCTTTCAGAGCATATGTGGCAAACTAGTACAACATCCCTACCAAATATCCCTACTAATTGCCCTACTATTCAGTAAAAGTAGTAGAAACTGCCCTATTAACAAAAGTAGTAAAAATCGACATTATTTTTACTAGTTTATAAACTAGTAGAAGCCCCTCTAATACTAGTAGGACAATTTGTAGGAACCTCCTAACGAATATCCTTATTAACCATGAGCTAGTTCAGCAAACTTGTTCAGCTGCTACTACCAGTTAGATAAATTAGTACGGCCTGAAGAACTAATTATTAGTTAGTAAAAATCGACATCAATTGTACTAGTTTCAAATTAGTAAGCAAGCGAGTTTTGGTTTTCAGTGTAAATGGCATTTGGACAGTAAATTTGAGGCAATTTACTCCGTGCTCATCACCTTGATTGGGCCACTATGAGCCATACTGATTACAGAGTGTCTTGTGTTGGGCTTTATGTGCTGTGGGTGTAGTGCTTCATAACTTAAAATTTTCTGGTCACCATAGAAAATTTAGTCATTTGGTGATTTTAGCTTGTACTTTGGTGTGATATTGCTGTAGTTCCTCTGTAAAAGTTTTAAATACAAAAATAAGCTCAAAGTTGCCCATTTTTCCATAGACTACTGTGTATAATAAGTGAGTTAGTGGTGTTTAACCATGAGACACTGCACCACTGATGCTCTTGGGATCAGGAGTAATTCAGTGTATTGAACTACATCATATATTAGTTGATGCATACGGATATGGTTTGCAAGTGGTGAAATTGACAGGTTTTTGGCATTGCACATCTGTGTCTGCATTGTATACCTGATGCAGACTACAAATCAACCTCTAGACAAAAGGACATCTCTCATTCTACTAGTGCTGTGACCTTAAAATGTAATTTGCTCAAAAAGTACATCCAGTCAACAATCTTGCTAAACAATTACACAACAGCAGCTGCAGGAATCATTGCTTTATTCAAGCAAAGAAAACTTGTTCAGGTCAGATATCTTAAATATGAAAATTATTCTAGTATTTGAAATTCAATTAAGTTGTATGCTTCACAAAATATTTCATACAGATATTTTATGGAAATCCTATGCCTTGAAAAGATACTAATTGCAACTGAATAATGATCAAGTGATTGAATTTCTGAGATCATGTTTGTTTTGATTGTTTGTTAGTTGGTTTGTTTGACTTAGAGAAAAGGCACAAGAAGACTTACTAGCCTTCATGAAGATAACTTCAGGATTCAGGAATATGTTTGATTCAAAGCACACATTAATTGGGCTAACTTAAAAAAATGGGTTCACACTTTAATCCAAATAATTATTTTCAATTGGTACCAGAGTGGTCATTATCCAGTCATGTCTATTCATATATTAGGGAATCCCTTATTTAATCAAATAAGCCAAAAGGCAACTCTGATGGTCACTCATGCAGCAGATTATATAAGGCCTACATAACTGCAGTTCAGTTGGCTAGAAAACTTTGCCCAAGTCCAACAAGATTCAGGTGTGAATTATCATAAGGGAAATAATTAAACTTATACTAAATATGTTTAATACAGGGGTTCTCAACAGGTCAAATCCGGCCCGCCAACCATCGATTTTTGGCCCTTGACTTAACTCTAAAATATAAAGGGAAACATAACAATTTCAGGTGTATTTGGGAAGTAGGGAACTTTAAAACATGTTCGGTATATTCAGCTTATATAATTGAGAACCCCTGGTTTAATACCTATTTTACATTGTTTGGGTGTTCCAGAGTTGTTTTTGGCTGAAAGGGTCTTGCATGACCACCCGACAAATTCGTAAGAGTAGTTTTTATAGCATTTGACATGATGAAGCTGGACTACAAAAAACCTGGCCATTAACATTAACACAAAAGGTCCAAAAGTAACAAAAACCAAATGTTAGTACTATAAACTTTAGAATCTGAATGACAAAATATCAACAAGCAGGATGCTTAATTTCTCTTTCAGAGTGTTTGAATGAAAATGGCAAACTAATTTTTTTCAATGTGCTCTTCACTCAATGCTTTGGTACTCTTCCTCAAAATAGTCAATGTGCCTCATTAGAGTTAACATTTCCCGATTTAAAAAATTATTGCTTTAAATCATGGTGGCCTTACTGTAAGCAATAATTGTACAGATCTATGCTGCTTACTCAGATTGCTATCTTCAGTAGATAGCATCAGTTAACTCAGTATTTGTGATTTATTGAAGGCAATAATTGTACAGATGCTGGTTGTTCACATTGCTATCTTCAGTAGATAGCATCAGTTAACTCAGTATTGGAGATTACTGAAGGCAATAATTGTACATATGCTGGTTGTTCACATTGCTATCTTCAGTAGATAGCATCAGTTAACTCAGTATTGGTGATTACTTAAGGCAATAATTGTACAGATACTGGTTGTTTACATTGCTATTTAATTCAGTATTGGTGATTACTGGAGGCAATAATTATACAGATACTGGATGTTTACATTGCTGTTTTCAGTATATAGCTTCATTCAACTCAGTATTGGTGATTAATGGAGGCAATAATTTTACAGATACTGGTTGTTCACATTGCTATCTTCAGTAGATAGCATCATTCAACTCAGTATTGTGATTACTGAAGACAATAATTGTACAGATACTGTTTGTTCACATTGCTATCTTCAGTAGATAGCATCATTCAACTCAGTATTGTGATTACTGAAGGCAATAATTGTACAGTTGCTGGTTGTTCACATTGCTATCCCGGTAGATAGCATCATTAATCTCAGTATTGCTGAAGGCAATAATTGTACAGATACTGGTTGTTTACATTGCTATCTTCAGTAGATAGCATCATTCAACTCAGTATTGGTGATTATTGAAGACAATTATTGTACTGATACTGCTTGTTTACATTGCTATCTTCAGTACATGCTGATTAAAAAAGAAGTTTGTTGTTTTTTATTGGGTTTTTTTTTTTGGTGTTTTGTAAAACATTAATCAAAATCACACAAAAACATAAAAATCACAAAAACAAACCCTTTTCCCAGCTGCACACATTTGGGCAACTTGTACCAATTTCTATTTAGGCCTAATCAATAAAGCAGGAACAGGATATTTTGACTGGTTTTCAACATTTATTGTCAAAATGAACTTTGGTTTTATACTCGTGTTCATGAACCACAGCAAATGAAATTTTAAAAATTCAAATGCTAACAACATGTAAATCTTATTTTTTAGATCTCCCGTGTCCCTCGCAGTTTTGATTTGATAGACTTCTCAAAAAAGAAACACCCCAGTGCATGTTATGCAGTTCTTGAACAAACATTACAAAAGCTGTTCGTAGTTAAAATGATATTAAACTAATAATGTACGGTTTGATTAATTTAGATTAATATCATAATAAATAATAATAATAATAATATCGACATTTGTATAGCGCCTTTTCCACAGGATACAAAGTGCTGTTGCCTATTATTATTATTACGCTGCCTTCAAGAAAACTTCACAACCTTTTTGCTTCACCTAGGCCTGCAGCCGGCCAAGCGCACATGCCTATCAGCACTTAAGATTATAATATCCCCCATAACAGCTCCTTTAGCATGAGTCCTGCACTTTTCCACTAGACCACACATGCTCTCTATAATTGCACAACTTAATAACAATAACTTAGGAATAGTTGTCAGCTTTTCAAGTCTCCGTTCATATTCATAGGGAATTGGAGATGAAAGAGACGCTGAACTTCACTTGGACTCTTGAAACTTTGTTTGCTCATAGAGCGCCTTTTCCACAGGATACAAAGTGCTGTTGCCTATTATTATTATTATTACGCTGCCTTCAGGAAAATGTCACAATCATTTCGCTTCACCTAGGCCGGCAGCCAGCCAAGCGCACATGCCTATCAACACTTAGATTGTAATATCCCCCATAACAGGTCCCCAGATTTCGCTTGGGTCAACGAGGCAATTGAGATTAAGTATTTTGCCCAGGGCCACAAACACATTGACCACAGTGGGGCTCGAATTCACAATTTTAATGGTCTAATGATCACGAGTCCTGCGCTTTTCCACTAGACCACACATGCTCTCTATAATTGCACAACTTAATAACAGTAATTAAAGAATAGTTGTCAGCTTTTCAAGTCTCAATTCATGTTCGTAGGGAATTGGAGATGAAAGAGACACTGAACTTCACTTGGACTCTTGAAACTTTTTGCCTTGAATGTGCGCTCTTGTGCACTAAATTGTGGAGCCATATTGATACTGCTCTGCTTTCTGTGTGAATGTAAAATTTCTATTCCCCACCCCCCAAAAAAATCTAGGTGGGCCTGCTATGGATTGAAATTGCACCTGCCAAGCCACTGTAATTTGCATTTGAATGTTGTGCCATACCAATCCATACTTGCCTGGGAAGTGCAAATCACAGCTGTTTGAAAGTTTCATTTACTATGAGAAAACCAGAATAAAACAAAAAAAATATCAATGGGCACACAGTTTTGACAATTGGTTTGGATTATTTAGTCTACTAACTACGCACACTGGACAAAAGAATTGCAACATGCAGGAAAAAATCACAATCACAAAATGATTTCAAATTATAACATTGGTTCTTCTCCACATATGATGCATTGAATGCCAAAGTCATATTTTTGAAAAAGAAGTTATTCTCCAGAATCCTAGAGTGCGAAAAACATTTTGATTTGATTGCCATGTTCCCTAAATATGGCGGATCAATAACTTGCCGATTGCACCTCAGAAGGAATAAAGACACAGGAACACCACGAATGACTCCAAATTAGCCACTAAATGAATTGTTGGGGTTTATTCTAAATGTTTACGGGAGAAAAGTGTAGTGCTTAGACTGGAAACGAGATAACATCAATGGAAGATGAGAGCAAGTCCATCGCTGTTGGACTCAGGAAATTGAATGACAACAAAGTGGTCATGTGATAACCTGAAAAGAACTTTTTAATCATACCGTGAATTAAGTATTCAGACATGATTTACGCAAACCACATGATTTATCATTCACATTGCATTGCGGATGTCTCAAAATTTTCCTATTTTTTTTTAAGACCACTGTCTTCCATTGATGTTATCTCATTTTCGGTCCACTTCACTTTTCTCCTGTAAACATTTAGAGTAAATCCTAACAAACCAGTACAATTCATTTTGCGGCTAATTTGGAGTCATTTGTGGTGTTCCTGTGTCTGTATTCCTTCTGGGTGCAATCGGTAAGTTATCGATCGCCAGCTCTTTTAATCCGCCATATTTAGGGAACATGGCATTCAAATCAACATGTTCTTTGCACTCTAGGATTCTGGGGAATAACATCTGTTTGAAAAACACAACTTTGGCATTCAATGCACCATGTGGGTAAGAACCGATGGTACAATTTCAAATCATTTTGTGATTATGAATTTTTTTTCTGCATGTTGCAATACTTTTGTCTAGTGTGTGTACATCCTGGGTAAATTTTGCAAAATTTCATCACAGGCAAATATGATTTTTCTAGTTTTACACGTCTTTCTATGGAAAATGGACATATATAGGGTGCTATAACATAGAAATCATGACTTTTGTAGGCCTATATGGCAAGATTCCCGCAATGGATTTTTCGGATTTTTGCAGAGGAATTAGCTCTTGTATGTCCATACTTATATCAATTGTCAAAATTGTGTCGCCATTGCTTAATATTGTTCTAAAAGTAAAAGAGGCAATTTGCATGGGGTCAAACAGCTGTGAAATGTGTGCAGCTAGGAATGTGGGTGATTTTTGTTCAAATGAGTATAACTCTGGTTTGGCATGAGTAAAATTTATTAAGTCTTATTTTTTTATTAAGATGTTTTAATAGAAACTGTTCTTTTAAATGACATTATAGTTTATGATGGATTCCTTATAGATATTTTACAAACCACAATAAAATGAGTAAACATCTTTTTGAATCAGCCTGTAGATCATGGTTTACATATAGATGTATTTGGGGATGTATCATGAATATTAACATATGCATGTGCACATTTGGCTAAGTTTAATTAATCAAATGAAAGCAACTCACTTCTGGCTTAAATTTTTCCTTTCTGAGGCCAAAAGCGACAACAGTCCCTGGAAGATTTTTTTGTGTGTATTAGGCGAGTCAGAATAATTTTAGCAACTAAGTTTTTCAAACCGTAGTTTCCGCAAAAATGTTAAGAGAAAAATTGACTGATAATGAAAGATCATAAAACTAGGTCGATGTTAAGATATGTTGCTGGCCTATTCATTAACACAAGCATTTGACTTCTTGGTTTATATTAGAATACTGTGGTCGAAGATCACTAGATCGGGTCATAAATAATAACATAACAAAATATATAGAGAAATGGCACAATGTTCTCTTTGCTGTGAACAAGGCCTTGTCTTCCTGTCATTTCTACCACCAGGCCCGTAGCCAGGAATTTATGTGGGGGGGGGGGTGCGGATTTGCCAGAAGCGGACCTTTTGCGTACCAAATTTTTTTTTTTCCGGCTCGCTGCGCTCGCCGGTTGACCCAAATTTTGTCACCGTCGTCTCCAAATTCTGAAGGGGGGGGTGGTGGTAACATGACATCGTTATACGTCGAGAAAACAGTATAGTAAACACCAACAACGCGTAATGCAATGGTTACAAGCTGCTTAGTCATTCGTATACCATGCACCACAACCCTTAAAAAAACAAATTTAGGCAAACCGCAAACTTTTACTTGACAACACGGGCCTTCAACATGGCAAAGCGGACCTTCAACATCATAAAGCGGACCTTTGACATTTTTGGGGGGGTGCGTCGGCCCTGTCTACCACATGCACTCTCCCTTTTTGCATTATTTAAATTTATGCATTGCATAAAGGAAGGAATCAAATCTTACACATTAGATACAAATTTTGAAATCAATTCATTTCTCCCTTGTATATGAATATGCCAACATTTATTCTCTACAGTGTGTGTACATGTAGCAATTTCTTTGATCTTGATTACATATATGCAATGTAATTCAAGTGTCAAATAATAGGTATTAAGCACTGATTTCATTAGCTCAATCATGAAGTCTTTGGCCTACATGCCTGTATTCAATGCTCTCAAACCTGAATGGCGCTTAAGGCGATAATGTTGGCAAGACCTGATACATGCTTGACATCAAAGTGCATGATTTCCCCACTATGACACTCTATCCATCATGCCACAAACATAAAAAGAATTTCTATTATTTATGCAGCTCACATTATAACAAAATGCCAATGCCCGAGACAGCATATTACAGATTCAGTATAATGGCCTACAGCTTTGATTTTGATGTGTAAAAAGCTTTCCTTCCACATTGGGTATGTATTACATAGAGATGGATTTCACCCTGGTACAAGATTTGATGTGCTGGTTGACACTTATTTGCATACTTTTAAACTGCATGATGACTTTATAATCTGTTAAACAATCCATTTCAAAATTTTACCACAGCATTTAAAATAGGAGTCATACTTTTTACAAGCACCCAAAGCATGGGCTTTGACTTCCTTCCTGTCCTACTTGAACAGTTGAACAATGAGTCTGGTATGCAATGGAGTCCTGACAAATCCGTATCGCTGTGTATGGTTTAACACAGCTAGCAAATTTTAATTATTTATGCAGCTCATAGTAGTCTAATCCGTCTCAGCCTGTATTACAAGGTAACAAATCAGGACTTGTGCCTGATGACTTGTTCAATGTGTACCAAACCAGGATTTGCTGAAATACAAAACTAGATAGCTTGGATTTGCCTATCATTCATAAACATTAAATAAAAAATAGGGGTACAGTCCCAAATAAATTATCTGACTACTAAGAGTAGTGAATACATGCTAGCTTCTCGGTCATTGTGAATGACCTCTACATGATATTTACCTGAACATTCATAAACGTTTACTATGAGTGAAGAATATGAGTGGACAAAAATCATGCTTTGATATTTGTCATTACCGTATTTTGTCAATGCACTCAAAGCTAAAAATATGCAGAAATTAACGTTTAATTAAAGTGCCACTGGCACATTTTCACAAAATATGAAATTTCTCCAATTTACTCGCAAACGATAGTCTACAGCATTGGAAGAATACTGATATATTTTACACATAAAAATAACATACCCCAAAACAGATAGTAGTCCAGAGGATTATCAAAAAATCATGCACTTTGTGATAGAAATGTAACACTTGGCACACACTTAATATGGACCATAACTCAACATTTCAAAATGGGACCCCAGCTATATTCGACCTGTGGCGACCATGGCGGTCATTTTTCAAAATGGCCGCCATTCTTATTTTCAAAGTCTCATATCTCCGTTAATAACACCGATACGAATTTGATTTTTGTGTCTATACCTATGTTTTCAAGATCAAGGAATCCAAATATGACATTATATTTTAAATATCTTGTGTCCGCCATTTTGTTTTCCAATATGGCCCCAACTTGCACCAAAATTGACATATCTCTTTATAACTTTATTTGAAATAATAATACTGATTGATTTTTGTGTCTATACCTGTGTTTTAAGAGTCAAAGAATCTAAATATAATATTACGTTTTGATATCTGGTGTCAGCCATGTTGGTTTTGAATATGGCCGCCAATTTACACTATAATATCTTTGTTCAAAATATAGATACGGACTTGCTTTTGTGTCGGTACCTATGTTATTAATCCAATCATGCCAGTGTTGCTAATGTAAGTATGTACTTTCACGTTTTCACTATTATAACTATTTAGCATTAGTATAGTGTTGCATTTATAGTGTAGTATGTAGTGTACATACAATAATATTGCATATTAAAAAAGACATTAAAATAACAAAGATATTTCACATAAAATGAGTACCAAAATTGAGGCCTACTGTCGAAGGAGGACTCCACAGAAGATGTCCGAAATGTTCTTCCCATTATTGAGAGGTTAGTAGTGATCATGTATGACCGTGGGAGTCCTGAAAGTAGCACTAATAGTGAAAGGCGGAGGCTATTCACTCAGAAAGGTAGAGGAATTGAAAACATCCCACCAACACAAGACGCACTGTGGAAGATGAACTGCAATCTTAGCCAAAATGTGTTGGAACATGACTGCTCTTTTTGCCCCGATTATTTGCCGTATTTCTCTTAAAGAGATATATAGGAAATCATGTCAACTTGGTTTGGGAGGCTTGGACCATTCTCTATCCATGCACCCCTCCCTATCCCCACCAATCAATGTTGGGTTCTTTCAGGATTCAACATTGTCCAGGAGGGAGAGGGGGCATTTTGAAGTCAGCCTATAAAAGTGTTCCAACACTTTTGGCGGAGATTGTGGATGACTCTTCAACCTGCTGGTGAAGCCTGTCGCACAATCATCAATTTACGAAAGGATGCCGAGGACAGTGTATACTTTGTCTTGTCTGAAGTGACGACGCGCGCGTATACCCAGTGCCGTCTTTCATTTGTAGTGTGCTTGTGCTTTGCGTACGCGTGCGCTGAAAGTCGGTACAATGTATACGCCCGCGTCGCTACTTCATACTGAAATATATTACTTTTATATTTAATTTTGTACGATTGAAGTATGTGTTTTAAACTGTGTAAGTAAAATATTTTAACTATGGCGGGGCCATTTGTTATTCTACACAGAGAACCAAAACTCGTTATGTTAGGATCTTTACTAATTATCAATTAGTAGACTCGTTAGTTCAGTCAACTGAACTAGATTTTTTGAACTGAACCAGAATTTTGTGACCGGGCTAGTGACTCGTAGAAGGCGCTGTACAATTAAAAGACTAGTAGAAACGAGCCTACTACTCAGTTTGAAGTGATCTTACTAATTTAAATCGCAAAACTAGTTCCGGACGTTTTTTTTTTTTTTTTTTTTTTACGCCCGCGTCGCTACTTCATACTGAAATATATTACTTTTATATTTAATTTTGTACGATTGAAGTATGTGTTTTAAACTGTGTAAGTAAAATATTTTAACTATGGCGGGGCCATTTGTTATTCTAATGTAACTTTAAATATATTTTATATACCATTATATACCATTACCAAAGATAGATGTGCATGGAGAAATCTTGTAATCGCCTGCTCCGCAGCCGAAGGATGATAATGATGACGATGATATATACCATTCAGATTCTCTGTTTAGACATTTAAATATATTTTACCATTCTTGCCAAATTGTATCCTTGATTTATATGTTACATGAATTTTTTGAGAGAGTAACGTTTTAATCATGCATATTGATTATACATCTATTGTGGATTTTTGTATATTTTGAATTTCAAGTTTAATAGCTATTCATATACAAATCTTAAAATTTTATGCGTTTTAATATTTTATTTATTGTGTTATTATTATGTAATGTGCTAGGTGTATCATATTGTAAAAATTGGTCGAAAGCTGGTTCTAGTTATTTAATGTACTAGTACCTTTCTAGTTATATAATGTACTTTTAATTGATTTATGTAATTGTTTGTAATGTTAAATTGGTTTTTGAACAAACCTTACTCACAATAGTCTTGTCATTAGTCAATTAATTAAAAATAGCAACCTACAGAAGGCGCAACTTTCAAATAGTTCACGATGTGGCGACGTCACCATGACTTCACTGTACTTCTTATGATCCAATCAGCTGCATAATTATATTCTTATACAGTTGATTTTTAGCCTAGGTGGAAATAGGTGACGCCACCACGGCCCAAGATTTATTTGAACTATAGCACTTTCCAGGGATAGTTCTTTTAAATTAATTTCACTAATCACATGACTCTTGTTAAGAATATAGATGACATGTAACAAATGCCTAAACAACTTGAGGTTGATAATAGG
>JAMKCH010024333.1:0-26315 GCA_023653785.1 Ophioderma brevispina | reverse complement strand
TTTAGTGTTGGAAACAACATTGATATAAATGAATAGTAGACGGACTCAGTTTCCCTATTTATATTACGTGCATCGCATACTTATCGATCCTGAATCATAAAATGAGCACCATTCGATTCCTCCGCAATCATGATACTGTGATATGTATATGCGTATATTTCATTAATGATCGCAACATTATCGCGGCTATATTGATACGCTATTTAAAATATCGTATTTAATTATTGAATATTACATTAATATGCCCCAAAACAACAACAATTTTTTAAATTTTACTCCAGATAGGCTATGGTTAGGAAATTGGGTGTTGCCGTTAACTTGTCGCAAGAATTAAATTTTGACATGTTTAAGGTCCCCACCCGATTACCACATAGCAACTTTCTGTGTTTCATACGGAAAGCCTCACCAACCTATCTGGATTACAAAATTTTATTTGAATCCGCACACCATTTTTAACGCGAGCAGTATATTGTGAATATATACAGTTAAGGGGTTTGGGTCATTATATACTTCCAGCCATAATTTATTTCCTTTCAATTCGATAAATAAGGGTTTCATCGATATGAACGAAAAATTCAAGAAAGAAATTGGGGGGTCACCGATGTCACCTTTTGAGTTAACACCATTACAAAATACACATTTTTTCGCCAAAATTAACTACAAAGTCTAGGGGAATATCATTTTTTTCGAGGACATTTTTTGTTATAGCTAAAAATTTAGCCATATTTTGTTATGATTTTTTATATAAGTTGCGCACTCATGTCGCTTTCTAATAAACAATCAAAACTGGGGCAACCGAGTCCCTTTTGAAAATCATCAAAAATCCTAATTTTTCTTGAAAAATATGAACCCCTGCGCCATCTTAGTGCGTAAATAGCGCCGACAAAACACAGAATAAATACGCAACTTGCTGAGCGGTTATCTCTGAGTGTTGCGTAACCAGCGCGTATCGACCACCCCAACAATCACCTCTGTGCTACAGATCACTTAGGACGTACAATCTAGTCTGTGTATATTCAAATATTAGTCTTCTTTGAGTTTTCTTTCGACTATTTCGCTTTCACCTTTTCTACTTTACGTTTTGCATGCATCCGAGTTTCGTGTTTTCATACTTTTTGGTTATCCTATATTCTGCAGTTTGTGGCCTGAGAGGTAGCATCCCCCGGTTTTGGGGGGGAGATAGTATAGTAGAGTTTGATAGATTTTAGCTTAAAAGACCACATGTCATGAGGATTCTTTACCTGACCTCTCGAAATTCACAAATATTTCAATAAACTAACTATATTGAGGTTAAGGTAACACTATTCGAAGGGCCCCCGTCCCCACAATAAGCAACAAAGCATTTTCCAGCACACAATGAAAAGCTAATGGATACCGAACCCAAATTCGGAACATTATGTAAGCTCAAATCTTTATCTCTATAGTACGAATCAACAAAAATAATAAAAAATTATTGCATAGGCACCAGGTCTCGTACCGGGCTTGACTCGCATATTTATATGAATATTATAATGTAGGCCCTTTGAGCGCGTACGTCCCAAAACACTATACTATCAAACTCAAAACTTAAAAAATATATAAAATGTGCATTGTGGACATTTTGATTTTATTTTTAGACCGGTTCCTAAGCTAAATCCTCTTTTTATTTCCATTCCAAGGTGATGACACCCTTAATCAGGGGAATATTTCAATTGAACACAAAGGATAAAAACAATTGAAGGTTCAAGAACTGAACTTAAGCGGCCAAGTCTATAAATTTTTTTTTTGGTAGAATGGGCTTAACACAAAAAATCCCGTCTGTAAAGTTTCGGGCCGATATTTCAACCCGTTTTGAAGTGAGAGCAAGAAACGTGATCTTGTAACCCCCGTAGAGTACAGTGTAATCAAATTAATATTGGTCGACCAAAATGGTGTATATTTTCGCTCATTACATCCAAACCAACCATCCCTGGGGGAATTTACGGCTGACACTAAGGGAACAGCCACAGTCTCTGTTTGGGACAAAAGGTTCGGACAACGCTCTAAATGGGGGCCATTTCCTCATCCCATCCTCACTGCCTCCAAGACAAAAAAAGCTAGGGAGGAACACAATGAAAGAAACTAGTGTTGAACAAAGAACAATAAAAGAAAGGATGGTTACGTATCGCTGGCTTGCAAGTGAAATAAATTGAGTGAGAGTTTATTTCACTGCAACTCAATTTCATTTTCCTCCAATTGAGCTGGTATTCGACCGGAAAAACCTCTCATTCGCGGGGTTACGTACTGATTCCACAAGTCAGCCATAAAAGATTTGCGAAGTCTAATGCATATTCACCCTACTCGCGCGCTCGTGGTTAACAGTTTTTTGCGTACAACGTCAGTGCTACGCGGGATGGCGCTCTTGTCTGGAGGGGTACGGCGGGGATCGACGCTTCATCTGCTAAACATTTCAGCAGATTTGGTGCTTGGAACGATGCCAAAGATGATATATGACCCAAACTCCTTAATGCTAAACAAAATTTTTACCGTGAACAAGCCTGATTAATTGCTTTAGCATTATAATGGTATCAGAGTTCACCAAAATAGTTTGGGCCTAGGGGAACTTAGAAAATACAAGGTTTTTAATTAAAAAAGCACAATCTTGTCTTGATGGGGTAAGTGTTGGGGTCGAATCTGAGAATCGGGTGGTACCCCTTACGATTCTATTTCCTGGAGCAATCCCTTATGATCCCCGTGCCCGGGCCAACGTACCGGTCTGAAGAAATCCTGGAAGCATGTTTCTTCATATTTTGTTTCGCAGATTTCCCCCATTTTTTCAAAGATTTACTCCCTTTTCCCCTCTTACTCTAAGAAAACGTGCTAAAGAGGTTCTAAAAAAACTTGGTCCTCTTTAGGAACCTTTTGGTTGCCTGTTTCTCCAATTTTTAAGATCGTTTTTTTAATGGTTCCATGATTCTTGAGCTTTCCATAGAGACAAAAAAGGTTTCATAAGCCGCATTTTTTGTTTAGTTTGTACGAGTTTAACTTTAACAATTTGTTTGCTTGGTTTATTGTTTGTTTAGCCTTTGGTATTATTATTTCCTATCATTCTTCCTGATGCTAATAAAATTTTGGACAAATTGTGTCATTTGAAAGGCATCATTGAAATCCTTGAAACTAGAATTTCATTGTCGATTTTACGACTTGAAGCTATTTCTAATAAACTATAATCTTAAATATAGGCCTAACTGTTAATAGATTTAGGCTATTGTTTTTATATAAAGTGATGGTTTGAAGCATACATTGTTTCATAACCCCTACGGAACATTATATCGGTGGTGCCAGGATTTTTTTCGGCGATTGGATTAAAGCAAGAGTGGAGTTTTTTTGGCAAAATGTTAATCTTTTGTGGTTTGTGGTGTGGGAGTTGGGCCAAAGTGGACTTTTGCCATAAACAACCGGCCTTATTTACCAAAATCCATCATTGAAATCCGATCATTTACCTTGCTCAATCCGATTGGCAAACAGCATGTATTACCTTTTATAATCTTTTGGGATATGTGGGGAGGTTCGGATGCTTCTATCGCCGCTCCTCCAAAGTCCCGCTTTGAAGCTTATTCATTCTTTCGCTTGCAAATGTTCAATTTTTATAGCGAACAACCAGTTGTGAAGAAATTCATTAAACGAACTTATTTTCGTTCGTCCGTCTTCCCCTTCCCCTCCCCTACCAGAAACATAAACCTGAAATAAACACAAATTTTGGTGTATGTGCTTTTCATTCACAGCCAAACCCCTCATTGTTTTCAGGGTCAACACTGCGGAACCGATCATAAGGGAACGCCAATGCGTGTTGTTATGCATCGCAGATCGGTAAAAAAGCAGAATTTTGGGGGTTTCATGCACTCTGACAAACGAAGCATTTTCATTCTCGGCCGAAATTTCAACCAAACACTCAAAATGCTCCACCGTTCTTGAAAAATGATATAGGATACATATCTTAAGAGAATGTACAATATAATGTTGTATAAAAAAACTTTATAAGTAAAAATCATCTAAAATCACAAAAAAAGATAAAACTCTGAAATACGACCTGTTACATACTTTATAGCAAAGAGATATGTCAGTTTTCTTACTATTATGTTTTGTAGATTCCTTGGCTAAATTATTAAAAGAAACGAAATCGATAGCTCTTTAAGTGATCAATTATAGCTAATTTTGTTCTGCAAATACGTGCATACCCCTAATTTCTGTAATGCATATTGTATGCAAATTAGCCTATCTATCTATTGTTCTACTGAGGCAAATTATTGCAGATTTCACTTTCAATAACACTTCAACAATAATTTTCAATCATCACACAAAATTTTGATGTTGTTGGCATATTGCCGCTTTTTGTTAAATACGCCTCTTTCAGGGTCGTCCCGCTTACCCTAAAACCTAATAACCTTGAACATAGAGGCGCCACTATATGCTCGACCCCAAACCACCTAGCACTGCTCCACAGTCTCGGCTCTGTCTTCGGATTTCAGGGCAGCAGTATGGTTTCAATTGACATAAAATCAAACTATATTATTTATTTGGAATTGGAACTTTTACAACAGTCCACTCACCAACTCCTGTGCATCCAACGTATATAACAACCAAAATCAAAAACGACAAATCCTAAAAAAATCAGAGATCACTGGGCCCTCCTTGACCCTTGGACATCGCTGTCCTTTAATACCGTACTGACTGCGCTGACCCATTTTTTGACGCTAAGGCCACCCATACACCCTCGATATCGAACCAATTTGTCCATTGATTGCTAAAATTCAAAATACCACTATGGATTATGATTAATATATGGATTTTGGTTGACTCCAGAGAGATTATTGCAGTCTTATTCCATTCGTTTATACCACATACCCTGAGAGGGCCTACAAAACCCACCGTACTTCACCACACAGCCAGAAAATAACCATTGCACATCTGGATCAACGAAGTGGAGGCATACTAATCATGAAATATTTGACTTAGGGACCGCCGCGCCGACGTACGTTGCACTGTGCCGCTACGGGTCATTCCCGGTTTACGTCATACTGGATGCAATAATAAGGTGACTTATCGAAAATATGGTGCTATTTACTAACTTCTGCGAAATCGTCTAGGGCATTTTGTGCAGTGGTCACCCGCCTGCTATATAGGGCCTATACTGGACAAGGCAGTGAAAGGATTTGTGTTCGGATGTTTGGTAGGCTATGTCATACAGCCCGGGGGATGAGGTTCAAGTGCCCCCCCCCCCCATCCGCGTAGTAGCTCAATCACGGGTGGGAATCCAGGGCCCACCTTTACCGGGGGGGGGCTCTGGTGCTTCTAGCATGTTTGAGTGCCTTCGGATACCTCTCATATCTAATTATCTTCATAATTTTGTGACCATCCTATTATCATTGGCATAAATTGTTATACCCACTGTCAAAAACTATGACTCCCTAGTATATATTGTGGCCCCCCCCATCCCCCCGCCGAAGAAAATGACAGCCCCTATTTCCGATAGTGTTTGGAGAAGTGGGAACAATTGTCTCTTTTATGAGCAAACTTTTGCATCATAATCTGTGCAATCTATTGTAATTATAATTCTTAAACAGCTTTGAAATGTCAGTAATTTCCATTGGCTGATTGCCCGGGTCAAATTCGTTTAATTGAACCCAGGTAGTACTCAAGACAATGCGTATTGAATGTATATTTTTTTAGGTTGAAGCCTTCGCGTCATACTGCGTTTTTGCTACGTTCGCAGCTTCCCTGTACAAGTTGCGTCTCGTTGCCGTATGACTCGTTGCGTTCACGGGTTGTTCGTTTGTTTGTCACTGGTGGTGGCAGCCCTTTTTTGTTGTATTTAAGGCCAGTAAAGCAATTGCAAATTGGATTAAAGATGACCTTAACTGATAAAGCTGAATTTAAGAATGAGAAGTAAAAGGTATGAGTTTGGGAACCGGTTACTCCTCTTTACGACGAAATTGACCCCGGCGACACCATTATTTTTGCGTGGAAAAGAACTCGGCCTTCGTCCTCGTTCTTCCACTTAAAATAATGGTATCGCCTTGGGTTCAATTCCGTCGTAAAGAAGTACCGGTTCCCCACATCAACCTTTAATTCTCTCAATTAATTTGTTATTTTTAGTTATGTATAATCTCAGGCTTTCAACGCTGTTGCCGACATGTCGCAACGCGTTGTGACTTTTCCTCACAACGCGTTGCGGCAATACTTCTGACCCCTTATGGCTTATGGACCTGCACGCGTTGTGTGAAGCTCGCACGCGTTGTGAAGTTTGCAACGCTTTGTGAAAGTCTCCACATCGCGTTGCTAGACACTTTGCAACGCGGTGTGAGTCTATTTGTTTAATTACGTCCACAGAAATTCATCATTCTCATCGGCCGACAACAGTACCGCAACGCGTTGCTACTTCTTGCAACGCGTTGCGCCAATACTTTGTATGGCCTTATGGGCTTGCCGATATCACTGGGTATACGCGCGCATATCCACTTCATACTTCAGACAAGACAAAGTATATGCCGGTAAGTTTGCAAGTTTCAGAATCATATTCCAAACTTTCGTGCTCTTTTGGGTTTTTTGAAGGCAAAGATTCGCTCAGAATACATTATTGCAACGCAAAATTATAAGCTAACTCAGCATTATAAAAAAATCTCAATTTCTATTTAACTCCACACTTATTTTTTTTAGACTTGTTTTGCTTTTTATATTTTAAGGGTTTGTATCTTTATTTATTTACTTATTTATTCATTCATTTATGTACTTACATTTATTTTTTATATCTTTTTGTTGTTAGGCTTAACCCTCGTCTACCTTCAGGTTTTTTCCCCGGCTTGCTAAAACCCCATTTTTTGGTGCCAAATTATTTAATGTAATTGTCAATTGACATGTTCCGCTCCTTTTAATCCAAAAACAAACATCCACCGGGGTATAGGTAAGATACAGGGTGATCCCAAAGTGATGGATAGGGGGGGGGGGTAACCACCCCCCTTCGGAAGAGAAGTACCAACATGCCTAACACAACACAGGAACATCACAGACACTTGATTTTGGTACCAATAGATAGCTATGGTCCTCCTCTTTCCATTGATACCAAAATAAGTACCAACATGCCTAGCATTACATCACAATGACGTCATAAATTTCGCATGTCAGCAAAACTACCATTTCCATAGACACACACAGTGAAAAATTCAATTTTTCGCCAAAAAGGTTAGGAAAATCAGATTTTCATGCGGTTTTTGACTCTACTTGATGGGAAATGACTAGTTTTATATAATGACAGCATTTTAGAGCTATAATAAGGTATTTGAGTCGCTAAAATTGCGAAATATCAATTTTCCACGCTATATTCAGTATTTTCGTACTTTCCTCAACATATGACGTCATGGTGACGTCATAATGGGGATGTTAGTACTTATTTTGGTACCAATGGAAAGACGAAACTCTAAGCTATCCTTTGGCACCAAATTTATAGGAATCGGGTGTTCAGTAACGAAAATCACAGGGGGGTGGTAACCACCCCCCCCCCCTTCGGGAGTTTTGTTACAAAAAAGGCTCAGGTAGACGAGGGTTAAGCTGTCTTACCTTTTTCCCTTTTCTTTTTCTCCTGTAAAATCTTTTGCGCTCTTTTTACAAAATCACAGTATGTGCTCTTGGGTGCGTGTGTTTGTGTGGGAGAGAGAGTTTGTGTGTGTCTGTGTGGGAGGTTTTGGTATGGGAGTTTGTGGTTCTTGTCTTTGTCTTGTCTTCGTGTGCATGTGTAGCTTTCCCATTGATGTAGATTTTCTTATAATCATGTTTTGTGCAGGGGGTCTGGCGGTGTATTTTGTATGTCTTCTCTTTACCGCCAGGCCCAAAGTACAGGGAATAAAAAAAAATAAAAAAAAAAGTTTGCAAGTTTGCAACGCTATTCCGGCGAGTTTGCAAGTTAGCAACGCTATGCCGGCGAGTTTGCAAGTTTGCAACGCTATGCCGGCGATTGGTCGATGTACCGAACGTTTCTTGTTCTGAACGGTTTTAGCTGGGCATGTAAGGGGGGTTCCCTTGCAGGTTGATGTTCCGAAGGGTTTTTAGTCCTACATGTTTTTAGTCCGAAGGGTCGCTGTTCCCAAAGTCGGAACAACGACCTCTTGGAATAAAAAAAATGTCGGACTAGTAAAAGTCCTTCGGAATAAGACCTTTCGGATCAACGACCTTTCGGAATAAATCTCCTTCAGAATAAAAATCACGGAGTACTGAAATATTTTATAAGAATTATTTCTATCTGTTCACAATATAAATTGGTCCAGATTTCTTTCATAATAAGTTACACACATACACACATACACACACACACACACACACCCGCACACACACACACACACACACACCCACACCCACACACACACATTACCCCTCGTCTTACCAAGTGAACTTTGATCCGGTGCGCTAAACATGTAAAATGCCAAAAGCTTTCGTAATTAGATAATCATCTCTCATCCTTTCTGGTCATTTTAGCGAAAAAAAGATGTGAAGGTATATAAGAGATATGCCACAGTTTCTTTAAAAAGGGATAAGCAGCGATAATGCGAGATGAATAAAATATGACTTGTGGAAATACATTTTTAGCTTATAAATCAAAGAAAAGTATGTGTATTTCCATATAGCTACTTTAATGCAGGAATAAAAACACCAAATAGCGAGAAAATTAAGTATTTGAGAAAAAATTGTCATAACGTCTCCCGCAAATAGACATGATATTAGCTAGGCCTACAGTGATGGCATCTCAAAATCTACACTAAACAGCTGATAGTGGTTTATACCAGTACAGAATAAACAAAGATCAATAATGTTTGTGTTTGAGGTCATGTATATTTCGCTTAAAATCGGGGAGATCAAAAAAGTTTTTCCCTGGCAGGGAAATTTTTTTTGATCTCAAGTCGGAATTTTGATAAGCACGATTATACGATATAGAAATTACAGAATCAGATAAAAAGTACTGCCTGTCCAATACACGGATAATCCCCTTACCTGGTACACAGCGATCAGTGAGTTGGACACAGCAGGCCATTTCACAGCATTGGGCATAGCAAATGAAGTAAATTCCTCAGATCAATGCAAACAGCATGAAACAGTAAAAACAAACTGGATGGCCTAAAATGGAACATTCATTTTTCTCCTTCCATCAAAAAATCACAAGCTGATCGCAATATTGACTGAACTTGTTATGAACAAGTTCTTTTTCGCGTCAAAACAGCCTGAAAAAGGGACTGCGGATGGATTTGCGCTAAACGCAATTGAGACCTACATACGCATAGCCTACACACGAACGCGATACAAAGTTATGGGCCGCTCCCACGTATCAAATCATGGCGCGTTTCATGCGCCGTATATCGAGTTTTTACCCACCGCTATATGTCCCGAGTTTACAGCGCTGGCCTATCCAGTTGGAAACTCTTGGCCGAGTTTTCATAATCATGTCCAAATAAATTATGTCCAGAATCAATCATGTCCAGAATAAATCATGCCGAGTTTTAAAAAACTGGACATGATTTTTTTTCAACATGTGCAAAACTGTACAAT
The DNA here is from genome assembly GCA_023653785.1 of Ophioderma brevispina. Taxonomy (NCBI): domain Eukaryota; kingdom Metazoa; phylum Echinodermata; class Ophiuroidea; order Amphilepidida; family Ophiodermatidae; genus Ophioderma; species Ophioderma brevispina. The sequence goes on along the minus strand of JAMKCH010024333.1, from coordinate 16,766 downwards.
GATTTTTTTTCTCAACCTGAGCAAACTCGACATGATTTTTTTTTTAAATAAAATGCATTTGAATGAGGCCAAATGAATTTTTTTTTTTCTCAAACATGATCAAACTCGACAATGATTTTTTTTAACACAATACACCAACAAATCATCTCGAGTTTTTTCCTCATGTTTGAGAAAAAATCATGTCGAGATTTTGAAACGACATGATTTATGTCAAACTCACCCTCATATAGAAGGCAAAACTCGATGTATAGGAAGGGCAAACTGCACATATATCGCTGTAAACTCGACATAATATAACGCGCAACAATCGACATATGGCGAGGACAACTCGTATACACAAAACAAAGCGCGTGAAACTCGGCATGCGCGGGAAAACGCGCTGCCAGAATTTGATACGTGGAGCGTAAAGCGACAGAATAAATAAAGAGATGATTTATTGTCAAACTCACCATATAGGGAGCACAACTCGATGTATATAGGGCAACTGGACAGATGGGCGCTGTAAACACTGCTGTAAACTCGACATATCCCGCTGCACACTCGACATATGCGAGGAAAAACTCGATAACAGCGCGTGAAACTCGATGACATGCGGGGAAAACTCGCCATGACTTGATACGTGGATCTTGCCATAAACAAAGACAAACATAAATCGGCCAGGCGTGAGAGAGATTTTAAACCTGGAATTAATCGTCCCGTCAACGTTTTTTTGATAGGCCTACTCTCGGATGCAGAATTTAATATTCTATAACTACCACAATATGCTAAAAGCGCCTTGAGGGAAAAAATTTACGCGTGTTTTAAAGGTCCATGGACTGCTTTAAACATATTATACTACCACCAAAATGGTTTCATTCAAGTATGTATTGGTAATCAAGGTACATCTGCAGGAAGCAGTAAATGAGAACCCGTATATTTGATAAAACTTGGGAATAATGTACATGTGTTTTGGACAATGCTTTCAAAGGAAATTCCAAAATGAAAGTGTTTATATCGCGCTGGCAAGCGTGACCGAAGTGACGTCCGAGTAACCAAATACGCGATACGATAGCGTTCATGATCGTCAGAGTGGAACGGATGTGCGCGTGGCCCCGTTTTCTTGCATACGTCCACAGTTGAATTCTCGTGATATGCGTCGTACGGTTGTATCATATGGCATATTTTCTTGATTTGGTGCCTTAAATTACGTAATAATGCGCTGTATTGTCGACGGATGCACCAGCGTCCACCGTAATACCGACAAGGAGAATAGAACAGAATAGCTTAAGTTCAGACAAATAAACCGACAAGGAGAGGACCAGAGTGTGCGGTAAGCACACCGCCCGGGAGCCCACCGTGTGCATGAGCTTTGTTTCAAACTTGTTTCACTCGGACGTAATTAAACGGGTCAAACCAACTCCAGCATATTGATACGCGTTCGCGAAAACAGGAGAAGGCCATGTCAGTTTGGGTATATTTATCCTTGAAATTAACACTTTGCCCGATGTTCACTTTAAAAATTGGGTTGCAATGATCAGGATATGTTTGAGTAGAAAATGTAAGAAATTAAGAAAAGTATACTCAGCCGTGTCATGGACCTTTTAAAAGAGGACACAAATAAAATTGCGATAGAGAGATTTATGATCAGTAGTTCGATCATTAATGGCAACGCTAAACCGCGTAAAGTTCCGAGCGCTATTGCGAACACGCGGTAGGCGCAGTTTTCGTGACAAAAATGGAAATTGCGTCAGCGCTGTGCGTAAACCAGTTAAGGTTTGCGTATTTTGCACGCCAACTTTGTACGATCGCGATCTTAGAGTATTTTTATTTTTATTTATTTATTGAACATTACACCTTTTACATGGTGGCACCACACCTAAAAGTGGTGCATTCATCACAAAGAACACAAACGAACAATAGGACAGTACGACTCAATTGTAAATTTACATAAAGTATTACGTAAGCACCAAGTACGTTGAGATAAACGTTTGCCAGAATGATCAAATATGAAACTAATGTTTTCGCGATGCTCATCATCAAAACATAATAGTTAAGTTACTTTAAAAATTTACAAAACAACAAATTAAAAAAACATTTACCAAATATGATTGTAATTATTGTTGCATAGGACGTGATTAAAGCTTTAAAAATTCTTCAGTACGAATATCAGTTGAGAGAATTGCTGTGAAACAGGGGGAAATGGGAAATATCCTCAGTCCCGTTGTTACAAGTGAGCAAGAACCATCACTATCTTGGCCAACGGGAGGTTGCACTTTAAGAGCTAGTGTGTTGGATCTTGCCTTAAATATTAAGGTAAAACCTTGAAAGTAGTCTTTCAAGAAGATATGTGGCCATATTAGCGAAGATTTTAACATTAAAATTAATTGTATAATGAGGATTGCGTTGGCCTGATCAAGTAGCTTAATAGAATCTTTATTCATAATGAGATCATTACATATTTTAGTCCAGCGATTCTGTGTGGGTGGGGTAATATTATACATATGGCTCCATACCACATAAATTCAAAGTTGATGCAACATGGTCTAACCAGCTCCATTTCATACTACACTTGATGCGTATGTAAAACATAGCATTGAAGGCAAGTTTCGGCCAACAATTTTCATTCATATTGAGCAAGCGGTAAGATAATTAATTCTTTGGGGACACTCTTGTATGGAAGCCAAAGAGTGCCATTCCTAAATTCAACATACAGCTCTTTACATGTGGATCGAGTGGCTTTTAAAATAATCCTTGCCATGTGAATTTGAATTTTTTTCCAAGCTTGAATGTTGTGCCCCCCCCCGCATACCCATGTAGCACATGCCCTAGTTACTAGATGTAGTAGAGACACGTGTTCTCCACAGAAGATCCCAATAGTATACCCTATTCTAATCGTCTTGCTCATTCAATAATCGAGTTGATAATCAAATCAATCTAGTTCCTCTTCTAAGAACATCTGGTGTGTGCATGGTAAGAAACGTCTTGATATAAGACAACCTAAAACTTGTATATAACATTCCACAATGAAATCATCCCCTAGTTGCCAAAGTTTGTCATGATCAATTCTTTTGCCAACAATAAGAACATTAGATTTTTCGGATTGAAGCTAAGATTGTAAGTATTGCTAAATGCCGCTGCTAGGTCTAACATGCGCTGTAATCACGCTCGTTATTGGCTAAAAGAACGATATCGTCAGCCCAAGAAAAGGCTCCAACCTGAACATCATTGACAAGCTCCAACTCATTATTGTTAGTATTGTGCAAAATCGTTGATATAAATGACAGAAGAAAAGGACTGGAGAAAGGACACAGCCTTGTTTCACACCATCGTCACATCAAAAAGAGTCTGTTCGATATCACCAATTTAACTTACTTTGAACATTTTTACAAATTATTTAGTAATTTCAGAAAGTCCTCTGATACCAATATTCAAGCTGTCAGTAGTAATTTGTCACGCCAGACAGTATCAAATGCTTTACGTGAATCCAAGAAAGGCATTATGTGTTTTTTGCCTTCGGCGAGCCTCGACGAAGCTATCTTTTAAGTGAAAATATTTTTTTTATTTCGGTTCTGCCCTTTTCAGAGCATTATTTATTAACAATGATATCAAAATTACAAAACTTGACAAAGTTCATACATTCAACACAAATTTACAGGATAAAAAATAGTCGCAAAATAACATATACATATTCAAGAAATTTTACTAACAAATTAAAATCTCATAAAAAATGACAAAAATAAGTGATAATGTAAAATATCGTAGATAATTTATCAGATCATCAAATTATAAATATCTTTGGCTTTTCTTTTTTTAAATATTTGCTCTATTTTTAATCTCTTGAAAAAATCAGTAACATTTAAGTTGATGATCCATATGTCTTATTTTCAAAATTCGAGTAATTATGCATTTGTAGATGACAAATAATGCATAATTAATGATCTAATTCCATAACGAGATGCTTTTTGATTCAAGTTTACACCTAAAGTATGGAGGGCAAACTTAGATCAAGCATAAAGGGCGTTTATATTTTGTAAGATTTTTTGTAACCATGTCCAAATTGGATTATTTTTTTACAGGTCCATAACATGAGGCACATCTTCCCAACAGTACAATCCAGACAGATACTATTATCGATCAAATTCCACTTATAAAGATTCTTCTTAACAGGAACATATTGTATAAGAAGTTTAAAGTTAAAATTAATCGTCCACCTCATTGACCTTTCAGCTTAAATTCCATACTTTTTTCCAATTACAACCTTTTCATTAAAAACCCATTTTGTTTTGCCAGTAAATTTCTACCCTAGAGCGAGTTTTATTCTTTGCAACCAACAATTCATAAAACATGTTAGTTTTCATAAATTTTTATTGAATCTCTTATTGTTGATTATTTTGTTTGGGGCGCTCAGACAAATGATTTTGTTACGATCAAATTCGTCCAAATCGAGTTTTGATCGATCGCCTTCCATAACCTATTAATACCATTTTTAAAACCATTCGCAAAATCAAACAGGCAGTTAGCACGAGCCGTGTACGTTCAAGTTTGTTACGCGTAATCCTTGGGGGGGGGCAGGAAGCAAGACCATCCTTTGTAAAAATATCTCTTACAGTAAATATGTTAGAATCAATCCATCTTTACAGAATATTGGTTTATTTTTGAACATTATCCAACTGTTGCACCATAATACTTGATTTATTATTTCATTTGTTAGCTTGGACATTTTTGTTACCAACACCTTTGTGTTTACAACCACTTTCAATATTTCAATCATAGAAAGATGACATTTGGTTTTTTAAAGTTTTTAAATTGGCATTTGAAGATTATAGTGTAAACATAGTGGAAGACCCCCAATCTTATTAAACTGCAATTCATAAGGTGGGTCCAGCTACAATCGGAATCATCAAAAATCTACTTTAATCCACCTTAAGTTTTTTAACACATGATTGAATTACAATGTCCATGAATCTTAAACACCCCACCTTCATATAAGTGTTTTGCCAAGTAATCATCTTTAATTTTATGCTTTTTGTTATCCCCCAAAAGAAATGTCAGAATAAGATTTTTTGTTGTTTTAATTACTTACTACTGCTTTTTGGTGTATAGTAAAACAGCCGCATATACTAATTTTGTGACAAAGCAGGGATTTTAAGAACATAACCTTAACCGACTAGATGATATTCCCTTTTTCCTTCTTTCCTCCCATTGTCCAGTAATCCTTTTCATTTTTTCAATTTATCATCCCAGTTCATTTCATTAAGCTATGGTCGTATTTTATAAAGTAATACCCAATGTTCTTAATTGGACCATAGGACCAGGGAATGTGATTAAGAAAACCTTAGGTTGAGGATTTTCACCTAACCAAAGAACTTCTGTCTTTTTCATTTAATATAGTGCCAGCCACCTTGCCAAAGTCTTCGATACCTTGGATTGCATTTTTGGCGACGTAATATTTTTTGACGAAAATTGTGTTGTGTCATCGTCTATTGAAATTTTGATATTTTTTTTTTCAAGAATTGTCTACCTTAACAGAATAAATACCTTCAATATAAGAATTTGACGGATGTTAATACTAGAATCTCAACTGTAAAATAAATAATTGCGGATAACGTTCAACCCTTGTCTTTGCCTCGTTCAACAGACACTTTCCGACACCCATCCATTACCAAAACTGAACTGCATACTGGCTATACATAATTTCACCAACCATTTTATGAACGATTCCCCAAAACCATATTTCAAGAGAACCATTCATGAAGAAAATTAAATGTAGCGTGTCGAACGCTTTGGAAGTCAACAAATATGATAGATGCTTCTGATACCACTTCATTGTTTGTCAGATTAATAATGTCTTGGATCATACAATGTTCTGACAAATAAACGCTCCCTTTATGTACCCTGTTTGGTCCTATTAATATCGAACTAATACTTTTTTGTAACCTTTTTGATAATACAGATGCCATAATTTTTATATCAGAATTTAGAAGACTTACTGGTTCTCAATTTTGTAAATTTTCTTGATCACCTTTTTTGAATAAGGTTATTATGCTTTTGTCTCCCTCTGACTGGCAGACATATGACCACAAGTAAAACTATAATTTACCGAATCTAACAACAAACCACATATATCTTCCAGAACAACTGATACCATTCTATCGACACCCATCAGAACCAGGGGGTTTTGTTTCTTATTTCATACGGAACACAGCGTTTTACAGTCTTCAATGTTCATAGGCCATCACAATATTTACTTTCAACTCACTAAGCTTGTTGCACTGAGATTTATTATATATGTTGAATTTCCTCAATATAAAACCAAACTTTAAAACTAAAAATTTTTTTGTAAACATAACATTCTAGTTCTTTCAAAATATCATCTTCTTTCGTGATTGATTTGATTTTTTTCATTTTTTTATATTACTTGTCAACTGGCTTTTGACACCATGTGCTTTTTTTTTTCGAGATTTACCTAAAAATACTATTGTTTTTTCCTTTCACCTTTCTTCACCATTTCACTTTGCTCTTATACTATCACCTTTACATTTTGTTTGCATAATGTCGATCAATTGTGGTTGGGATTTTGTCTCAATATATTCATTATGAAATCAGACGTATGACGCCATGATTGATTTCATCTTCCAAATAATTTAACCTCTTTCTAAGGTTCAATTTATTTATGCCTATTTGCTCTGGTTTCTTCTTACAAAAAGGCTGTTGTGGTAAATTCTTTTACTTTAATCTTACACATTTCCCTGTAATCTGTGGGTTTATCATTGCATAATCTTCTTTACATTTTTCAAATACTTTTTTAATATCATTTACATATTATCATCGTTCAAATTCAAAATGCTTACATTTAGTTTCTAATAGCCAGGACCACGTTTTGAGCGTTTTTAGTTTTCACACTTATAAGTAACGGCATATAGGTCGGCTGTATAACGCTGGTTTTTTATAGAAGCGTTTGAACAACTGGCAAACACTTGAATATGTAAGAAAAAATCAATTCCTGGAATGCAACTCCTAATGAGAGTGCGCCAAGTAAATTGACGTGTAGTTGGATTCATCTTGCGGCCATACTCAATCAAAACCAAAACAGTTTTCTTATACTAGCTAAAGCTTTTGAATGTTTGTTACACTCTTTCTCTGGCACCTTTAGTAAGCCCAATTGGGATTAAAACAGCGTTAAGTCACCACCAATAATTATTTTTTGAGGTTGATTTGATCCATGCATTTTCTTCTTATAAAGGTTTTTTAAAAAGTAAGGCTTTAAAAAACGGCTCACGATTTACTTTTTCCGTTGGGGCATAAACATTAACAAAGGAGTAATCTTCACCATTAATCACCATATTACCGAGAGCCTTTAACGACGTAACCGACATCAGTAGATGTTTTTTGAGTTTTTAACTTGAGGCATTGAATTCTTTAAGATATAAAAATGCTTACACACCACGCGCTCCTTGTTAGTACCATTAAATACCCATTGTTGCCTTGCCTCTCTTTTTCTATCAATTTTTGCAGAGCTCATGTGAGACATGCGTCTCCTGTAGAAATACAATGCCTAGCTTTTTTTGGTTCTTAATCCACTAAAAATTGTATTTCGGTTTTTCCTTATTTCTAATACCTCTCACCTTAAGGGGAAAGTACATTGACACTTGTCATTAAAGATTGGAATCTGCTACAATCATATTTTGTGATAAGCCACGGAAAATGACCGCTTAAAAATAACATTGTTTTTCAATGCGTTCGCCTTCTTTTCTTTTATTCTTTTTAGATTTTTTGCTTGTTCAACTGGTCCGTGTGTTGCTTTTTCCTCATCGGATTTGTTGTGGAGTAGACCTGTTGAGAACTCCGAATCTCAACTCACACAGTTCAAATCTGAACGCGGCGCGTCCGAGTCGCTCTGTTCATTTGAGGAATATTTCACGGAGTTTTGGATTTTATTGGGACTGTTACCTTTTTAAACGCGAAATGTTTTATATCTGGTTTGTTTTTCTGGCGGAACGAAAGAAGGTGGTTATTTTAGCCTGACATGTCCTGTGGTAATTGTTATTATCACATAGGCGATTGTGACTTACTGCTCCCTGGGTAACATCTTTTTCCTTGGTTGTACGTTCTTCGGTCATTATCTCTACCCATTGGGAGAATGATTCGCGCAACTTCTAAATCAAAGACTGGTAGGTTACTAAATAGTTTTATTAGTTGAAACGACATTGGTTTTTCCTTCTGCTTTAAATTCCGGTCTGGAGGTAGATCTACTGTGTTTCCTAAAATCTTCGTTCGCTCTGTACGGTGTAATCTTGCTGCTAATCCGTGATTAGCGGGTGTATTCAGTTGGAACGGGCAATTGCGTTGATGTGTCCATTAAGTGAGCAAAATTTGCATGTTAATGGGTTTTTACAGTCCATTTCTTGATGTCCCTTTTCTTAAAGCACTTTGAACACACGGCGTATTTGGATTTCCCACGGGTGGTTGACCTTTGTGTGATAAACTTGCCTTAAAGGATCCTACCATTATTTCTTTAGGAAGGGCACTTTTTGGCATATCAATGTTTACCACTCGTACACCGTTCTGAGTGTTTGTAAGTTTACCGTTTACACGGAGACATTGCCTTGTGATCACTTTAACGGAATATTTTTGGTTTTCGAAAGCATCCTTAATGAGTTTGTCATCGACACCAAGGGGAACACCGTATACATACACAGGTAAGGTTGATTCTGTTTTTTTTTTTCTCTGGAATATGGATTTACATCGTAGATGGGAACCTGCTTGCCTCTTAATGTAATTCCTTGCGTAATAAGAATGATTCTCTCCGGCGGCTTCTTCCAGATAATAACTCCCTGTCCTATGATCCTTTGAATCCCAAGTATAGAATCATCTGGCACACATTTTGATATGGCCAGGTATACCTCATAAGTTAAGTATTGTCATCAGGTAGCACCACATCTCTATTTTTCATTTATATTGGTTTGTAGTCATCCCCATTCTGCAATGGTATGGTCTTAGTTGCTTCTGCATAGTTAGATGCCATATTTCTGTCCCTTTTATTGCTTTAAAATCTTCAATACTATAAAATGTTACTCAAAAAACCGAGTCCAGTAATTCTCCAAAGGTCGCTTCACGATATATATCCAAATTAATCGAGAGAATATAATGAAAAAACTACAAAAATCGAGACTTTTTTCAAGAGCTATTGGACACGACGTGTGGTCTTAACCACGCTAAACGATCAAATATGATCTTCGCAACGATGATCTTTCTGAAGCCTCCTTGAATTTCCGTAAGTACATTATTATCCTCAAAAACCTTTGAGATTGCATTAGATAAAATACGATTGAAAACCTTTGAAACACAAGAGTTTAGAGTGATTCCCCGATAGTTGTCTAAGTCATTTTTGTTACCCTTTTTGAAGATTGGGATAATGATCCCTTTGTTCCATTCTTGGGGAATAGATTCCAAATATAGTAAGCGTTTGAACAATTTATAAGTAGCCTGATATATGTCATTACCACCATTTTTCAGAAGCTCATTATTAATAGTATCAATACCTGATGACTTGTTGTTTTTACAATTATCAATGGCAGATACGACATCTTCTAAGGAAATATTTATATCAACAAGGGGGTTAGATGTATCCATACTGTGGGCAATGAGGAACGTGTTATGGATATTACGATCAAGATTAGAAACCAAATTCTTGGTGTATTCAAATTGAGCATCATTAAGGTTTCTATTCATTTGGCCAAGTGTTTGCCAATATTGGAGAACAGTTTGATTCATCTTAGTGCGCTCCATGACAACATGCTGTGAATTGGGATGTTTAAAAGCAGAAATATCAGCTTTGTTGTGATTGGTTCCCCGCAAATTAGTCCAAAACTTCTTATTACTTGGACCCCCATTATTGGAAATTTGAATGCTTCTATCAATACGCATTTGCATTGTTTTCTGTCTTATCGCCATCTTTACTCTGCGCCTCTTATCCTGGTAATCATTCCACAAATCTTCACACCTATCATCATGTTTATTGTTATCCTTGATGTTACATTTTGACCAGTGACGGTGCTTCTTACTTGCGGCACGCCTTTCTTTGATTAATTGATCGATATGAGGATCCCACCACTGTTTATTGCTGGATTTACAAGTCTTTGTACCTATTGTGTGATTCGCGACAAATAAAACCTTCGACTTCCACGAGTCCCAAAGAGAGTTGGAGTCAACAAACGAATCAGCATCCCAATCAATAAAAATTCATTGATAGCTTTCGATAATTACTCCAATCTTGGTTTGTAGAGTAAAATCCTAGAGCGCCGACTGCCCTGTGCAAGTTGAAGCCGGGCTCTTCGTTAGCAACAACATTACGCACACGCTTGAAAGCGCGTCGTGAGAATATGTTGTGGTGCGAACTGGCGCAGCCCTCAATGTGCGTACTTTTGTTTTCCTGCGTTCATTCATGGCGCAAGGGGGCAAGTTCAACTTGTTATGGCCAATGACGTATACGTAAAGATAGGTCATTACGTGTGTAGTTTGCTTAATCCGAGCCGGACGGACAGGGGTCGTTGTTGATAGGGACTGACACTGCCGGACTCGGATTAGGCTAAGCAAAAAAATACTACTGATCATGTCGCGGACCCGGTGGTGTCACTCATATTGACAATGCATGCATGTGTACGCATGATCGGTCCCTTTTTCGCGAAAAAAGGTGTATTTTGAAAGTATGTTCGCGAACATAAATGTTCGCGATTTTTGCAAAAAAGGGTCCTTTTTGTCAACCATGTACTCGATATTTTTTAAAAGGGTATATTTTTAGCTATTTTTTTGTGAACACGAAAATGTGAAATCCTAGAAATCTTACCAATTTCTCGCTTAATTTAATCCAGTATTACATTTTTGTCATGTTTTTTGCCCCCAAAACTGCCTGGGACAACTCCGCTGGAAAGTTCAGGTCGGATCCCGGTTTGTTTACATTTCACGTCATTGCGTAAACAGGGGTTTCCCCAGGTAGAGGACCGCTGATTCCATGGTTCTTTTTATCAACGATAACATAATGCAGCCGTTCTGTGGAACCATGACAGGCAGGGTACTCATGAATTCATCATGGCGCTGACCACAACGCAAGGCCACGTTCGTCTCCAAGGCAAGAAATGCCGTGAAATATTGCGACTGTCCTCTAGGAGTATATAAGAAACATCATGATAATAAGGAGCTAACTGTTTTTGCACGCAAGCAAGGAATTTCACACACTCACTGACACAGGTTATTATTGGAAAGATCATTTTAAGATGGATGAATTCAGTATTCTGTGCCACATCCATGACATCCTTCACTGTGCAGTTTATTCTGTTGAGGCTGCCGATTCATAGGGTGGTGGCACAATACTAAATTCTTTCCCTGTTATTTGTTTTCCTCATATTATTAGGCCTAAAGATGGTATTAAAACAGTTAAAAAGGACAACAGAGTTCATCTTTGAAAAGAAAACATGTTTGTGTGTGTGTTATTGAAATTTAAAAAAAGGGGTGATTTTGTAAAAGTGTACTTGAAATGCAAAAAAAGGGTTGTTTTTAAAGGTTAATTTGTACCCGTTTTCATGTAAAAAAGGGGTCAAAATTGCTTAGAATGTACTTGAAACCACGCGAAAAAGGGGGTATTTTTGACTTGGGGAACGATCATGCGTTACGCCTTTGAATAGGAAGTGACACCACCGGGGTCGCGGATCGCTTCCTTCATCAGAAAATCCTATATGCAAGCCTCAAATAAGTCATGTAACTGTGCACAGGGTAAAATCTGGTAAATTTAAATACACTTTTTCAGTAAAGATGCCCACGCTTTATATCTTTAATAGTTATTCTTTTAATTTAATTGTTAACGAATCTGGTGATCCGTAGTATGCTGCCGTGGCGATCATGCCATTGACCGCTTCTTTTATCAAAAAATCAAAGGCAGCCAAATTATAGTCATGTATCTAAGTAAATCACGACATTTTTACCACTACAGCTGCTTACTTTATTGTCTTATCTCTTCAATTTCTGGTAACGAATTTAAAATCCGGCGATCCGTACACGCATCGGGATCCGAGTTACTTTTAAAAATTTACTACTCTAAGACCGCGATTACAGCTGGCGGCTTACTGCGATTCGCGCGTTAAGACTGCGTGAAAGCTATGACCCCACTTCTTAGTTCAGGCGGTTTGTTGTGCAAAATAGTGGAAAAATTTGGGTTTTAGGATTTTTGTAGGATCACATGACCCTATGTGAGGCGAAATTTTCCAAAACCGGTGCATTGTGGGATTGGACTCAATACACTTTCTGAATTAGTCTCGGTCCCAGTATTTGGTAGGTGTCCTGCGGAACGTACTACGAATACTCACCACAACAAATCTGGTGAATTTCGTTTCAGGTCGATGACCGATTAGTCAGCTATAGGGAGTGCCCCAATTGGCTGATCGTAAACAACGTGCAGTTCATTCATCAAGGTTCAAAGCAGGCCATAAAGTAAACTTACTAAAATGCAATACTACAGCATAAACAACCTTTAAAAGAATTTCTTGCAATGTTTTCAGCCCGTTTTCAATACAAAGACATCTCATCAACTGTGACAGACTCCTGAATATTATATTATTTTTTTGTATGGTAATTAAATCATGTTAAATTTAATCATATAAGTTATGAGTGAGGAGAACTGGAAAATATAAAATGAAATTTGCAATGTGTTGTGCAATAAGCATGACTTATCTGATTGACCTAGTTCTAATCGGACTAGTGTGTGAGAACTTCCTGAGTAAGAAGATGTCGGAAGATGTTCGCAGTCAGAGGACAATAGGAGCACACTGTCTTATCTTCTCCATTCTAATAACTGTACAGAGGTTCTTTGTTTACCTATAGGAAGCAAGATTTCACACCTGTTGATGAACAATGGACTTTGTGTAATTCCTATGTCAAAACACATCAGGTACAGGATGTGAAGTATGTTTCAGCGAACGATAAAGATTGCGAAATTTCAACTTGTCTCTCCATGTTTTGTTGCATTATGGGAAATTTGCTAATGGACAAATTCTGTTGCAAGTCATTCTTCTTTGCCAGTTGACAAGAGATTTCACCGAGTGTAATCCTCTCAAACAGAAGGTGGAGAACTTTGAATAACATTTAATTTATAAAATGTTATACTGGAAAGTCGCTAGAATTGTCAGAGCAGCACAAAATTTGGTACCATTGGAAAAACAAAGGTTAACATTAGAATACCAGCAGGATCTTGTTTTCGCCAGTGCTGCCTTTACAAAGAGTTCACCTTTAACGCACTGAGTACCTGTATGGACATTATAATATTAAGCTGCAGTTGTACTTCCAGAATTTCTCCAAGTCTACAACTTTAGAAATTAATCGGCTGGTCTAGACCAAAAGGACTTTTGCGATTTCACGAAACTACTGAACAGTGCCAGCAAGAATTGTGTCGCCAAGATTTATATGTGGACCTGATTCTACAAGACCCTGGTGCGCACCCAACAAGAACTTTGAACTTCATTATAATTCATGAGATGATGTGTGTTTAATTTGATTAGGTAAGAAATAATAATATTTGTGCATTGTTAATATTGTATTTTTGTGATTGATTAGATTTCATTTATGTATTAAAATCATTGTTTTGAATTTACATCTTGGTCAAGTCAATCTTCTTACAAATGAAATAGTCATTGTGAATTTTGTTTTATGAACCACGGGAGGTTGCTTTTCTGACCTTGGGAACGTCCCGTAACAGAAAATTGGGGGCTCGTCGTCCGGGAAACAAAATTTGAAGAAAATTTTGAAGCACAATTGTTTAGAAAAAAAATTGTGAACTGTATTATCATTAGTATTATCCAAATTGTGGCGTTTTAAATTCTTTACAAATTAGATTGTATACAGTATTTGAATCACAATGGCATTCATGCTCAAGAGTTTGTGAAGAAGCCTGACTGGGATGTGTTTGACCAATTAAGAAAGGTAGATCTTTTGGAAATTTCAAACTTAATTGAAGCAGGTGGTAAATCAATTATGAGGAAACAAATTGTCAAGAACTTGATAATCCAAACATGGGTAGATGATGAAGTGTGGGATCAATCATTTCTGGAAGAGGATGAAACTGTAGCCCTACAAATAGAGAAAATGAAGGTTCAAGCAGAGAAAGAAGAGAGACTAGAGATATAGAAAATTCAGTCACAAGAAAAGGAAAGAGTAGAAAAAGAAAAGATACAATCACAAGAAAGGGAACGATTAGAGACACAAAAGATTCAAGCAGAGGTTAGACAGAAAGAACTAGAAATGCAGAAAGAAATTGAAACTAAGAAATTAGAGTCGCAACAAAAAGAAAAAAGTGAATCTTCTACTTCTACTTTCAGGAAAGTGAAGTGGATAAATATTTCATGCCCTTCGAGAAAATTGCCACAAAATTAAAATGGCCAAGACCAAGTTGGGCTTTGTTACTACAGAGTGTTTTCGTAGACAAAGCAAGTGAGGCCTACTCGGTCATGGTTATTGAAGCAAGTGCTGATTATGATAAAGTTAAACAGGCCATACTGAAAGCCTATGAGCTAGTACCTGAGGCTTATAGACAGAAATTTAGGGGTACCAAAAAGACACCAAACCAGACATAGAATTTGCACGCACTAAAGAACAGTTGCTCGACCGTTGGTTAACTGCCAAGGAGGTCAAAGAAGATTTTAAGAGTTTGAGACAATTGATATTGATAGAGGAATTTAAGCAATGTGTACATTCTGATATCAAGACTAATCTTGATGAGAGTAGTAAGATTGAAACGATAGAGAAAGCAGACCTCGGCAAAGTCAAATTTCCACAGGAAACCGTGGCAGAATAAGCCATCCCCTCCACCTACACAAAGTGGGGGAAAAACCAAAATCAGATACTAGTACAAAGACTAGTGAAACATCTTAATCAAGTTCAGGGAGGGCCTCTAAGTCTGACCACAGTTTCACAGTACCTAATGCATGCATAGTACCAGAAAGGCATACCAAAATAAAGACTAAAATAAACATGTCAAAACATGTGGGAGAAGTGAGTGAAGAATTCAAACCTTTTGTCATACCAGGACATGTCTCACTCACAGATGATCAAACTAACAACCTATTACTATCATACGTGACACAGGTTGTGCTCAAACTTTAATTCTAGAAGATGCACTACCCTTTTCAGAAAAAATCATCCACACAGCCTGATGTACTGATTAAAGGGGTTGGAATGGAGTTTTCAAAAGTGCCACTCCATCAAATTAACTTGAAATCGGACCTAGTTTCTGGAACAGTCACTGTAGGGGTTAGGCCTAAATTGCCAATCGCCGGTGTGTACATGCTACTGGGAAATGATTTAGCTGGAGTCAAAGTAATACCAGATCCAATTGTGTCCACAAAGCCTTGTGTCAAAGATGACAATGAAGAGGAAAAGAATCTTTTCCCTGCTTGTGCCATTACGAGGGCCATGAGTAAACAAATCGCACAAGAAGAGATTAGTGATGTAGTTCAAACTACAGACAAACAAAACCACCAACAGAAACCAAAAGAAAAGAATGAAATCTTTCTAGATTTGGATGATACATTTTTCTCAAGTCTTGATGACAATTCAGTATTAGGTGAAGTTATAGATTGTAATTCTGATCCGATCACAAAAACAAGTTGATCGAGGAACAAAGAAAAGATCCAAAACTCACTGAATTTATTGATGGTCATTGCCCGAACAGGAAGCTCAAAAAGCTCCTGTATGCTTTTATGAAGAAAATGGCATTTTGATGAGAAAATATAGACCTCCAGATGTTTCGGCTGAGGATGACTGGAGAGTTGTACATCAAATAGTTGTACCTCAAATTTATCAGAAAGAGGTAATCAGTCTTGCACATGATAACCCAATGGCGGGACACGTGGGGATTAGTAAGACTCATGATAGAATTTTAAATCATTTTTGGTGGCCCACACTCAGGAAAGATGTAACTGAATATTTCAAATCATGTTATACATGTCAGGTAGTAGGAAAGCCAAATCAAAAAATCCCACCAGCTCCACTGAAACCAATTCCAGCATTTGAGGAGCCATTCCGCAGAATTATTATTGATTGTGTAGGCCCTTTGCCCAAAACAAAGTCAGGAAAGCAGTATTTGTTGACTATAATGTGTGCATCAACTCGCTTTCCAGAAGTGATTCCACTGAGAAATATCAAAGCGCACACTATTGTGAAAGCACTAAATTCTTTACACTAGTTGGACTACCTAAGTCAATCCAATCAGATCAAGGGTTTAATTTCATGTCCGGACTATTTGAGCAAGTTATGCATGAATTAGGGATTTCGCAGTACAAATCCTCTGCATATCATGCCCAGGAAGCACTAGAAAGGTTTCACCAAACCCTCAAGAATATGATGAAAACCTTTTGTTCAGAATATCCAAAGGATTGGGATGAGGGAGTACATGTCCTATTGTTTGCTGCTAGGGTGCAAGCAGTGGCGTAAATTTCTTTTTGACATTGGGGGGATGGGGTTGATGAAAATTTATGAATGAAACGGGGTTTGCTGAAAAGATCCATTACTGGCACATGTGCGCGCGAAGCGCGCTAAAAATTTTGCCATTTAGAAGCTAAAATCGTTAAATGTAATTGTAATTAGAACAAAATGCGCGCGAAGCGCGCTGAAATTTACCATTTTTAAACTATTATGGTAAAATCTGAGGTTATTTTGGTCAAAAACACATAGGCTATCAGCTGAAATTTGAAAGAGCCTTATTTTTCATTTTCGTTGCACCCCCCTGCGGACACAGGTTTTTT
>JAMKCH010024332.1:0-19791 GCA_023653785.1 Ophioderma brevispina | reverse complement strand
TCGTATTTATGCCCGCTCTGGCATTCCATACTTCAGCCTCGTTTGTAGGCTTACTCTCTCCAACTTGACGAAACACTAAGAACTTCTAAGGTTTCTATAAATTAATTGAAAACATGCATTCGGCAAACTCACCATTCTCACAGCAATATAGTATGTGTAGAAAGTGCCCACAGGCTTGCTAAAACCACATGAAATAAAGATTTTCAGTTTTTAGACTCCTCGAGGGAAATGTTTCTGCTTAATCATCTTCAAAATATCTTGTTTAAATCCACAAAAAACCAAAGCCAGTCATCACTATTTCTTAATCATTCTATTGTTGTATTAAAAGAAAAAAAGAATGAGTCTATTCCTTTTCATCTTACCTCTTATTAGAGAGAGAGGAGAGAGACAAGATAGAGAGATTTCCTCCAAAAATTAAAAAATCGCTGAATAATCAATCATTTTTGCGCTATATCGGCGACAGTGAATTGGTATGATTCTTTCATGTACATTTTATTATGTGCAATTACATATTTTTCTAACATACACCGATGTGAATAATTGACGTGCAGTTGTATGCATAGTTTGTATTTATTAATTACAAACTAGAATTTCAAATTTATTTAAAAAAAAAAACTACATCAAATTGCAATATTTTACTTTAGAGAATTTATTGTGAAATGCTACTATCATTAGGAGAGAAAAGTTTCAGAGATTAAGTTTCCCCTTTGTGGTCTATTTCAGTCCATTGTCCTCCTTGCTCAGTTCATTCTTGTTGCAATGCATAAACTGTCCAGGCTAGAGATTCATAGATAACTAATACCAGCAGGTTTCATAATTATACTCATCCAGTCAGTTGACCTTATTAGGAATTATTATGTTAACTTTCACTCGCATGCTGATGATACTCAGTTTTCTGTGACTGGTTATCCAAAAAAGATTCCAGGTGATTGTGCGCATGGTTTTTCAAAAAACTTTCAAGCTGTATGTCTGACTAACACCTTGGAGGTCAATAACCATGCTACAATAATCAAGAAAATACAGAATCTAGTGTTTTGTCACGCCTCTTTTTGAAAAATTTTGCCTCCAATCGGTTAGATCTGGTGACACCTCTGTTCCTGCACCTGTGTGTGTAAAGAACTTTTGCCTTAGGATGGGTGGCGCCAACGACGCACAGAGCCGTTTAAAAAGTCATTTTTTTTTTAAGAGTTCGAACTTTGGTGATCGTCATGGCAACTCGTGTGTTTTGCATTAGCAATTTAATTAATTATTAACACAGGGGATGATAATTATTCCCATAGACTGCAGAATAGTCTAAATATGTTATATTTTTGTTTAAAATATACTTTTTCATTCGGCTTTCTCATCGTCTATAATGTAAGGCAGTGTATCGTGATCATGCCGTCAAATTCCATCAGAGTTTAGTAATGTTTACATTTTTCAAGTACCTGCGAAATGTGCATCTATCAAATGAATGACTCATATTTAGCATGAACGGTGGGAACATCAATTTGCTCATAAACCAACCGAAAGATCAATACTCAAATTTTGTGAATTTGCTTTTCTGAAGGATATATTGAACCATGAATAAAATAGAAGTTGCCGATCACGAAATGCATGCACCTTTAAGTAGTTATTGTAAAACGCTGTTTCTCTGTACATGACATTGAATTAACTCGGTGATTTTATGATCCATCCTGCGTCAATCAATTTTGGATGCAGCAGATTGCCCAGTAATATATATGAACACCAACCATTCAGTAGTTATTGTAATATTTGCAGTAGTAGCTCCTAGTGATCACTGCTCACCTCGGAAAACTAAGCCAACGAGGGCGCGAAGCCCGATGGTGAGCAATGATCTAATTGCGAAAGGTTTTAGTTTAACTTTACTCACTATTCGTATCCCTACAGCTGCATGAGCCTCCTTCATCTAAATTTTACCACAGCACCAGAGCAAAATTAGTGTCCTATCTGCTTTTCTGGTTAAGAAAGTCTTCCCATGTACAACTGCATTCCACTATAAATTCCCGTCGACTGACCCTTCTCACATAGTCCATCTAAGTCTCCTGTGTCCATCCCCCTGTGACCTAGCCACATCCGCCTCGGTGCGAGGTCAGTGGTCAAACGAGAGTCCTTCTTAGATGACTACATGGAACCCGTAGGTTTAGCCGTGACGTCAGCGGTTGTTGATTCGCACCGGAAGACATTTTAGGGCTCTGAGAAGCAAGTTATTCGTTGGATTTTGACATGAAAATGAGGTAAAAATCTGCGATTAGAGTGATATTCGAACTCATATATCTCAGGTATTTATATAATTCGTTTCCGAGGGCCAAATGCTCAAATATAGGGGGAAGGGGGAGATAGCTCCGGGTAAAAAAATTCCCGCATGCCCTATTCCTTTGTAGCGTAATGAAATACTAAAGCATTTTGAATACACTTTTTCCAGACCTCGCGCTGCGCACTCAAGGTCTGGTTCTGAACGGCCTAATTATGCTCCATTGGTTCAGTCATCAAGTGATCACAATGGTTACCATAGGCAATGCATATTGAATTGAGTTCAATAAGGCGTTGAATCTGAGACATCATCCAGACGTCTATAAACGCCAGGCACGATATCTTAGATTTGAAGCAATTCTTGAGACTGACTTTTTTGCGATCATGCTGTATACAAGAACTGAAACTTAGAACCTATAGAAGTTGTAAAGGTTTGGCTGCTGTCTTACAATTGAGATTGTCCTAATTCCACTCTTGTCACTCAAAGACATCTTCCGCATCCTCAGCTATGCTTGATTGGAGTTCAAGTTACACAGGGGTAACATTCAAATTTTCCGATTGTGTTAAAGCCATCATGATTTGTTCTGGTTCAGGATATCCAAACGGTATATTTTATACTACTGTGGCCTATGTTTTGGAATTATGGGCTAAAACTGTAAAAATGGTGAAAAAGTCCATATATTTTGAACCGACTTTGAACCTTGTACTGAGATGTGTTACAAATGTCTGCTAGCTACCGAGGTTATATAGCCCGAGAGTGGCTGACCCTCATCTACTCAAGAACTCCTCAAACGATCGTGAATTCTCGCCTTTTATACACGATTCTGGTATGATTTCGAACTGCGTCTGTTTTCCAAAAATATGCATATTTATCTTGACGTAATTGGCTTCTTCTTCTTGCCGTGTCCAAACACAGTGTTCTCAATATGATCCAGCCATAGATGGGTACGTCTGTCTGCTTCCACTGAATTCCGCAAGGTCCTCATTTGTACATTGTTGCTCCAACCATGGGGCAGACCAAGAGATGTTCCATTGTCTGGTGTGCTGTTCCACAACAACATGTAGTGTCCTGATCTCTTCCTGTAGCCCCTGATCTTCTGCAAGGAAACCTTAGATCGGCCAGTTCTGGTTCCAATCTGCTGAGGCATCGCCATTCAGCTTATGCGTAATCAGCCTCCAGGTGGAAGAATGCTCACCAGGTTCAATCCAAGAGATGTTACGTGTTAATCGCACTCTTTTTCTTTCCACAATGCACTCTCTTATACTCAATTAGATTCAAGAGGTTGGACTTGCTTAAGAAACTCTCTCTGGATTTAGGCGGTTAACAGCAGGTCTCTGTCCGGCATACGGTGCTTCACTTTAGATACTTGGCAGCTGTACTCTTGCATGCTCGCTACACTTTCAGGATGTCCTGGTGGATCAATTCTTGCTGGGATGTATAGTTCTCCTTTGTGTTGGACTGAAGACATCCTGTGATTAAGCCGGTGTATAGAGCATTTAATGCTGAATCAAGCTTCTTGGCATGGTTGTTTATCTTTCCATACTCTGCACATAGCACAGGGCAAGTGGCGTCGAGCTTAGGGAGGCTATGTGTCGAGCACCCATTTGTGAGAGTGATTTGTTTAAAAGATGTTATTGCGTGAACATACTTCTCGTCTCGATGTGGGTCTTTATAAGAGAGAGTTTTTGGTCCAAGTAACTCGTAGGTAGACAGTGCTCCAGGGTGTTCCAGACCAGGTTACTTAAGCTGAGCGGTTTTACTTCACGGTTGCGTAATGGAAAACCCCTACCTGTGTCTTGGATGGATGGCCACGTATGTTTTCCTCGTAGTAGGAGTATTTATCCAAACTTTTGGAAGTCTTCTTCAACAACGTGAAGTCTGTATCTTGTGCGCTAATTCCAAGATCGTCTGCCATAGCAGTGTTGTACGAGCCCGGACTCATGAGTCCGAGCAGAGCTGAATTTCCATCAGCGTCGAGTCCGAGTCCGAGTCCATCGGACCTGAGTTCCGAGTCGAGGTCTGAGTCCAGAGTCCATGGACCTGATTCCAAGTCCGAGTCCAGCATGTCTGAGTCCGAGTCCGAGTCCAGTGAGTCCTAGTCCAAGTCCAGAGAATGTGGGCCGTGAATCTGGGCATGAATAATTTCAGACACCTAATATGGCGAATTTAAAACATTAGATTGGGGGGGTTTGAAATTACTTTGCCATAGTTAATTAACACCTCAGTGCACAAGCACACATATATTACTTTGCCACTTATGCATCTAGAAACGAGTGCAACATTCCCCCCGGCTCCTCAAACCATCCATGCTTTGTTTGTACCTGGCTCAACAAAATAATCAGACTGTAGTTATTTTTTCAATACAATTTATGGTCTAAACGCATTACCTGTTCCTGATCACGGTCAATTACCAGAAAATCAATTTCATCAAGTCTATTTTATTTCCAAAACATTAAATTTATATAATCAGAATCCTCTTCAATTTCAATCCTTTTTTTAAAATTTCAAGTATCTATATACTCTAGTTTCATGCTACCCTATGCGCGGCTTATATAATGTGCGTCCCATAATGGGCACTTACGGGAGTATATTTTCATACACAAATAAATATTAACTTACGAATCTATATAGCTCTAGTACGTTCATCCAAAATTTAAGGTTGTTTGGGGCGTAATAGGCCACCCATGGCAAATACCTGGTCTGGCCTTATAGTCCATAAGCTGCCATCATCATATTTATCGTTTCGTTGCACCCAGTTAGTGATTAATTTTCCCATAGATCACCCTGAATGGGATGTCCCGGACTATGATGAGGTAGGTTTTCCGCCCTGGAAAGTTGCACATTAGCGTGCACTGCCCATTTCAAAATGGGCTTCCCATGATTTCTGTAAAACCGCCATTTTAAATTTGCATTACAGACAAAAAATTAGCCACGACTACACAAAAACATGTTTGACTGCCTGATGGGGGCTTAAACCATCACGGATCCAAGATGGCCACCACAATGATGCATAATTTGCTAAATGAACTTAAATGGCAAATTGTTTAAATAAGAACTTAGTGATTGTTGGGAGGCTCCAAAAAGAAGTTTATAGCATTTTATATTTTAAGTACAGGCTTGTTTTTAAGATGGCGGTGATTATTTTGCCTAGGGTATGTAAATCATGAAGCAAATGCAGCCCTAACCCCATTATTTTCGACGTTAAAAAAACACTTTCTAATAATGACGCCTAATCATTTCCAAGATGTCAAAATATTAAAGTGGGGTATTGACTTTGTCCTACAGAGTGCCGTCACTATAGCTGGTTACTACTTGGGCCATATAACGTAGTTTAAACGGTCTCTATAATAGTTCATAATGAGACAGACAGCTCATATCCCCTCAATACAATAAAATCATAATACATAGGTGTGGACTGTATTTAAGGACTACTACTCATTGACGTCATAGGGTTTCCCCATAAAATAAAAAATATACTTATGAAGTAGTGAAAAATGGTCTCTATATAGAAGTAAAAAATTAAATATGGTGACCTAAGTTTCTTTCCGTCGAGCAGCCCACTTGTTATCTTTGTTTCTGACTTGTACCACAGGCTCGTCGCTCTCTCTACTGTCTAGATCAGCTCCTTCCCATCGACACTAGTTTGAGTGGTCTGCATTAGCCAGAATTACGAGAGAAAATTGGCGGGAAAATGTTATCAATAGTTTTTCTATGGGTCCTATGATGTCTAAAAACTTATTATCGTGGGTGTAAATTTTCATCTTGATTTAATGACCCCCGGGCGGGTCTAACCGCCACCATCAATGAGTTATGCCATGTCCCGCAATACACAAATTCTTAAATCTCTTTTGATGCTCAAAAATTTACCTCGCATTCCTTACTCCTCTATTTGGCAATTTTTGGTACATTTAACAAACATGCCTCCTACCAGCGGCCATCTTGGACCCCTAAATGTTTAAGCCCACTTCAGGATGATAAAACTTTATTTTCGTTTAGTCTGGATAAAATTCCATATACTATAAATTAAAATACAATGGCAGTATTTCATAACATGGTGGCCATTTTTGAATGTTTTATTTTCAAAATGTTGGTGACTTTTTCGTGGCGGAAACTACCTAATTCTAGTCATTGGTGACACCCCCTTCAAGAGATATATTGGAAAATTAATCACGCAGGTGGGTGCAACAAACTCGAATTTAAGGCTCGTGCAGGAACTGGCTCATGGACTATTTATTCAGGTTCACACTTTGTGAGACTGCGTATATGCAGCCTATATTATGCATACTAAATGTAGCTGTGTGAAGTTTGTGATCTGAGGCTGGCTAGACTTTTAACACTGAAGGATTTGAAGCTGTAAAATAGAAGTGAAAAACTGTTAGGGAGGGAGGGGACGGAGGGGAGGAGGATTCATAAAAATAATCACAGATAGCTAATCTGACAGGGACAAAAGTCGAAAAAAGAAAATACCTCTGCATAAGAAACATTAAAAATTATTTGAAAAACTGTGAAATTGATTATAAAAAAATCATTGTGCAATAATTAAAAAAATAAAAGCATGTTTGGTGCAGGCTCTCACCACATTTTTTGATTAAGTTGAAAATTTCTTATAGGACTCAGTCTCGGACTCATACTTATAGTCCGAGTCCAACTGGGGTTGAGTCCAAGCACGAGTCCAGCAAGTACAGCAGTCCGAGTCCATGGGGCATGAGTCCGAGTCAGAGTCCAAGTCCACTAAGCATGAGTCAGAGTCCAAGTCCACTAAGCATGAGTCTGAGTCCGGGTCCAAGTCCGGACTCGGACCCACCGATTGAGTCCGAGTCCGAGTCCGGACGCGCCTCCAACTCTGCTGCCATAGATAAAACGACAGGTTCCTGCACCCTAGGTTGGTCGTTGGTAAATATGTTGAACGTATGGAATGCAGAGCGGACATAAATAAGAGTTTGCACGCTCTATAGATCGAACTCACGCTCTATTGGTTGAATTCACGCTCTATTGATGACTTCACGCTCTATAGCGAAAAATTTGACGCCGATCTATTTTGCAAAGTGGGGGGACTAGCTGTATGTACCAAATTTACCATTAAAAGGCCGAATCAGAGATTTAATGAGGAGGGCGCCCCAATCCTTCCAAAAGAAATCGTGTTTTGTGCATGTTACATAATGCTTGCTCCATATACTAATCACTGGGTGGATTTTAATTGCTAAGCCTAAATCGAATTCCTTCCCTATAGAAAATCACAAACTTTGCTTTAAATTTTACTAAAAAAAATATTTTTGTTATACACAGTATCCTATGGGACGTAATATACACATAAAGGTTTACTGCATCAAAACGAAAAATCCGATTCATCTAAAATTTCGGAATTGTGCATTTTAGGTTACTATCCTTGGTTCTAGTTGACTATTTTCATTATTACACAAAAAAATCAGTATTTCAAAACTCTGCGCTCCGGACTTTAAAGTGGCGGCCAAAGATGGAGAGCAGCATGTTCACGAAAGAGGGGCAAGACGCTCCCCTTGTGGTAGACCCTTCTTGAGCTTACGCCATTGACTCTTCTTCGCTCCTATGCCGACAAAGAACATCCTGTTTGCAAGCAATCTTTGTTAGATAAGTCAAGCGGATATTCCTTGGCTGAGTTCCAAAATTTATGGAGTAGGCATCTGTGATTAAGCTGCTGATAGATCAACGAACACAACTCCGGCTACCAACCCTTCTCGAAAACCATCCTCGATGTGCTTGCGTTAGGTTGAGAACTTGGCTAGTTGTTGATTCCTTGGGCCCAAACCTGCTGTTATGGTAGGAGGTGTTCGTCATCACAGGTGCGATACGGATGAGCAGGAGACATTCAATAAGCTTGTTATACAAGGTTGGCTGGATGAGGAGTGATATTGGTCTATAGCTCTTGGGATTAGGATGGATCATGGATCATTCCACAGGGTTTGCTTTTTCGAGATCTTTGGGAAACTGTGGGAAAATAGCAGAACTTGTAGAGATCAAGAAGCCATTCCTTTGCTACTGGGCGTATGCTGATCCGTAGAGATATGTCAAGGCCTATGCTTTTCCTGGTTGAAGTTTAGCAATACCGGATTCCAACCTTTCCTCCATGTTGAGAGGGCGAGTGAAACCAGGGTCGCGACTAAACTCCTTACGGTTAGTTTGATCTTCTTGGGCTTATTACTGCACTTGCTATTTAAAAGCAGTTGGAATGGTTGGTGGGCAACTGGTTGGATGTAACATTTGCTGTGTTGAGGTTTTGTTGGTCCCTCGAAGCTTTCGGATGGTAGACCATGCTTTTCTTGCTGTCATGGGTCATATCGGTGGACTCAATTAAAGTATGCCAGGTTTTGATCTTTTCATGGAAGATCATGTCCGAATTCCAACCTTTAGCAAGTTGTGTTAGCTGAGAAAGGATCACTCTCACTCTTGATATTCTTCAGCACATCCTTGGAAATAAAGCATGGTATATTTCCGTCTAAACGCCTCGGGGTATTGAATTCTCCTGGCAGTCTTGTCACTAGTTGGGCTTTGTCATAGTTATGGGGTTTTGGAGCAATCCTATTCATGTTCTGGTCCAGTCATTCAGTGAATCCTTGCCAGTCTGCTTTTCAGTAGTTAAAGCGACGCTTAAAGACATCTTGGTGGGTCTTACTGCAGCCAGTGGCGTACCGACCGGGGGGGGGGGGGGCAGGGGGGCAAGTTGCCCACTCTGGCTCGAAAAATGCGGGATATATGGACAAAATATGCATTTTCATCCCTCTTTGGGGGAATTTCGACCAATTTCAGCTAAAATTGGACAAAATTAAAGTAAATCGGCAATTTTTGGTCAAAGTCAGACTTAATTGTGAGCAAATCACCGGGACACTTTCCGAATGTTTCCCACCTGGCGGGACGACTTGGAAAATTGACCCTCTGGATCGATACCTCAGTACGCCAATGAGTACTGCAGCGTTGACTTGTATACTCGATTGGTCGATGTTGAATAGGGGAACAGGATCCAGAAAAATCTTGCTCCACAGAAAAGTTAGAGTGTTTGCTAACATTAGGTAGATCAGGGTTGTTACATCTCTTCCAACGGGCACTATAAAATGATGGCGCCAGCTTAGGGTCGTGAAGGAGACGCTAGCCCTAGATATTGACTGTCTATCCATTCTCGACAGCAATGTCTCGTCCTTTATTAGTTTCATTGTAGCCCTATGGGTAGCCTACCATGCTGTTGAAATCGTCAATAAAGAAGTGAGGTGTGGTGTATTTCCCGAGGCTGAATTGAGGGTGCTTGAAGTCTACTGGTGGAGGTTTGTAGA
This sequence comes from Ophioderma brevispina, assembly GCA_023653785.1. Classification (NCBI taxonomy): domain Eukaryota; kingdom Metazoa; phylum Echinodermata; class Ophiuroidea; order Amphilepidida; family Ophiodermatidae; genus Ophioderma; species Ophioderma brevispina. The sequence continues at coordinate 10,236 of JAMKCH010024332.1, read as the reverse complement.
CTGATGTAACTATATGACAGAGCTGAGCTCAATAGTGAGGACTTCGATGTTGTTGTCAGCAGATTGATGTTGCTTCTACATTGCACTTCCATACTGTCTATGTGGTCTCTCGGTGGCTATATAACTTGGCCACTCCTGGTAAGGTTGGGCGATGGTTTTCGATTGTGGGTTTCCTGCAGACATTGCATTGGAGGTTGTTACACATAGGCCTATCAGCAATGCTGTTACTTTTAGCACTAGAAAATCCCTCTACGTTCAATGACACTATAGTCAAGGCAGACCTCATGACCCTTAGAAAAGGCCTGCGATGGGGTCTAGACTAGTAGCTACTAGTCATGATGTGTATACCAGGGTGTATACTTGGAAAAACAGTGTTTGGTGGCCTGTGTGGAGAATAGCTCCACTGCGCTTCTCCTTCATTGGCTAGAAGTTCGGGTCGTAACCATTTTGTGCATAGGTAGAAAATTATTTCCACTCAAAGTGTTTCTACTCAAGACAAAATGTCCATAATTTAGGGACATGGCCATGATATTTATTTTACCAATATTCTTCCTTCTTATATATGAAGTTTATCATAACTTAATCAACTAGTTTACCTGCTATTTTCAAGGTTTGGTTTGTTGAAACTAATTTTACTCATAATTATGAATCTAGAAATACATCGTCTGTGAAAAGTGGAAGAAGTTTTAAGTTGTGTATCGAAAGGCTGCAGTCAAAATACTGTTTTTTGGTCTAATAATAACAATAGGCCTATGTCCAGGCATATTTCCTACTTTTTGGGTACTTACAGTGACACACTGGACCGTTTTACAATGAAATTTGTGCTGATTTGTATTTACAGATTACACATAACAAATGACATGAAATGGGCGACATGATTTAGAGTTTCTGTTTGGGACTGGAGGTGAGTTCCGAATTCGGCAGGGTTGCGAAGAAGAAACTGTGCCTGTGGGACATTTTTACTCGTGTGATAACAAACAGAAGGCTAATAACAGGGCAGGACGTCCACCAAGAACTGTCACTCAAGCTTAAATTTCATGGTTTATAAACAGGCGCCTCAATCACCTTCGATCCTTGATCACATCGTATAAACAAAATTGATGCTGAGCTGTATTGTCCGATGCCCGTGCAGCCCTAGGCTATGACTGTGTGGGTGTGTGTGACCAAAAATGATAAAAAAAGGGTGTTTGCAGTAATATTCCAATATTATTTTTTTTCTTCGTTTTTTACCGATACCTATTTATGAATTGCGTACTTGCGTAACATTTACGCTTTTTTACTGGTAATTTTCTAATGAAACATTTGATTTTCAGAAGCACAATTTCCCACAAATAAAATCGTTTACAATACAATTTTATTTAACTTGCGATGCAATACTTGCAGAGGTCAATTGGAAAGTGGATAATTTTTAATGAAATGTGGAGCCCGAGGCGATGTGGAGTTATTATGTATAGCCTAATCATTTTATAATATAAGACCTATCGGTTATCATGGTTTTTATTTTGGGGATGAACTACAACCTGCACTAATAGTATATAGCCCTTCTGCCCGTATCAATGTCAGAATGTCGCGATCAATGTTTTTAAGTCACCGAAACTGCTGCTATTTCACATTATATACCTCAATAGATGTCCTTGTCATCTGATTGGTTAAAGTGGAGGCATGAATTCAACCAGGCGGGTGACACTGTGTACAAATGCCCATAGACAATTTCGATCGATGGGTGATAGCGCCACCATTTTCGAAAGCTACCTATTATTTATGCATAAACGTCACACATGACGTCAACCGGGGATGACGTAGAGTAATAGCGCCACGCACGACTGGCTAACTATAAAGCTAACAGATTTCATGCAGATCATGTGCATCCATTCTCTTGATCGAGTGCTCATCCCGATTTATTTAGGATCCCTGATTCAACTAGCTTCAAGAATTGAACCAAAAATGAACTATGCCCTGGAGAAGAGCGGGCATCTCATTCATTAACTATGCCCGGGACACCTCTTCTCAGCATAGAGACTGCCGTCGGACTATCCATCCGTATATTATGAGTGTACATATTGAAGCTCGTGTAAGAGATGAATATAAGCAGACCGTATTTGTTTACTCTGTACTGTGGGTACTTTGTTGTAGTGTAAGTCTGATACAAACCGGGGAGCAAGAGCAAGGAATGGCTGAATCGCAGCATCAATACCTATTCATGCTTTGAGGTTGTTGTTACTGCTCGTACTTGAAAACCTATCCCCTCTGATATTGTTTGACAGCGACCTGTCATAGCGCCATCGGCGTCGCGCTTTGCCTTTTGGAAATAAAATGGCTGCGCCCATGGCATCGGCACTCAGGTTTGACGTGTTGCTGGCAAACGATTTTCTACTGTTGATAAGCACCTAGATCCAAGATTTCCTGCATAAATAAGTCGCAACATTGTGTTATAGGTGATTGTAACAGAAATATAAGTTGGAATTAATCACATTTAGTCGGTTATGTTTGTGTGTTTTCATCGTGTTAGGGAAATGCTTGAAGCGGTGATTGTAAAAGTTGCTGAATTCGGAGCTGCAAGGAAAATTGTACACATCTTGCCGACAAAAAAATGGCAAGAAGTCGATTACTGCGATCCGTTTTGGACTCCAACATCACTTCCTCAACACATGAAAGGTTGATTGCTAATTCTTGACAAGTTTTGGACCCTAAGTTACACAAATTGTTAAACCATGCATGCCACGCCATGACAACATGGCCTACAGCTCATGCGCTACACAGGATATAGGCCTGTTTTATGACAAAAATCTATATATTCGGTATATAAAACAAATATTGACTGCTTTTATTGAGCATGGTTTGAAACTATATGCCCTCGGTGATCCGAAACCATACTATGCCCCTCGCTTACGCCTCGGGGCAATAGTATGGTTTCGAGATCACCTTGTGCCCATAGTTTTAACCATGCCCCTCATAGCAGTCAATATTTGTATAGTATTTCTCATTGCGCATGATCAATATGGAGTCGGGTATGGTGTGTATTACTGAGCGGCCACAGTGCGATAGGGGCACCCATGGTCAAGGGAATAAGCAATAATGACAGTCGCATAATCATAATCACTACACGGTGATATACGGTGATCAACCTCAACATCGAATGTGAGTTGTAACATAACAAGTTCTAACAACAGAATCCAAAGCTTGATTGACAGGGACGTCCACCCTGTCATTAGCCTTCTGTGATATCAACATTGGAGATCATGAAAACATTTATCATGAGAGGTTTTGAGAGCATAGATTAATGAATTAAGAACATAGGTTGGGCTAGGCCGGCTGTGGTGCAATTAGCTGCTAGTGCAATTATTTATAGCTTACTCCTACAACGCTATGCACGGGAGTGTATTGAAAAAGCCGGGGTGGGTGCGCAGCGGATCCGATGCAGAATAAGCAAATTCAGAATCAGTACAAAAACAGCACTTATTGAAAATCTTTACCTTTGATGTAGTTCTAAATTATTATATGCACGTTGTTTCCTTGACTAATTTTCCATTCATGGTTAAAATCTGATGATTTTGAAACGGTGATTTCTTAACCATTAAAAATCCCAATTTAAACATAGCAGTCGCCCCACTAGATCAGTGAGTCACCCCTGGAATGTTCCCGGTTTATTTTCTTTAGAATAGGCACAAGCATGCTTATTTTCGCTGATTACCAATAATTACGTCACAGGGTTTCCCAACCTTTTTGTCCCGAGACCCCATTTCTTGACACTTAGTTTGCGGCGACCCCATTACTCAAAATAATATATTCTCAAAAAGAAATTTAACCAGTCAAGGAAAAATTGAATGTGTTGTGGAGGGGCACCTCAGTGCCAAGCCAATTTTTCAAGCCAAGGGAAAGGGCTTGCAACAATAGCTCTGAATTTACTGATGACAGGGAAGCAAGGGCAATCCTTAAAAATTTCGGTTGTGGCATTCTAAAGGCATGGTGCTCTACATTCCCAAAACAAGTACGCACGAAGTGCGCAAAAATACCACTAATTTCATTACAATTGCGTTCATTTTTGGTCTTTGAACAGTCCTGTAAGCGACAATTATACTAATTTGTGCGCGAAGCGCGTGGAAATTTTCATCAAATACAAATTCATTTGATTTATAATCAAACACTGCAAAATGAGTTTGGCTTGCTTGCATGACTAATTTGAATATAGTCTGGTTCAATTTTGGTATTTGATCAGTTCTGTAAGTGACAATTTATGTATGATTTGCGCGCGAAGAGCGGGGAAATTTTACTAATCAAATAAAATTAATCAAACACTGCAAAATCAGTTTGGCTTGCTTGACACAGTTAAATTATATTATTTGCCAATTCTGTTCCTGCCTTTTGGATAAGTACTTTCATTTTCATTTAAATTAACTTTGCGACCCCCTTCTTAAGGGTCCGCGACCCCAAAAGGGGTCGCGACCCCCAGGTTGGGAAACCTTGAATTACGAACATACACCCGGAAGTGGGAGACGACTGTGTTTAGCTATTAATTTGTTCAAGTTTTCGGTGCTTTTTAGGGTCAACATTTCATGGATTTTAGCATGAGCTGTGCACCGTTTGTATTTTTTAAATCGAGCTAGTAGGGATGTAGTAAGACATCAAAGTTTTCATATATGGACGGACTTTGTGTCATAAAGGACTGTAAGTATACCAAAATTCTTGACTTTGTGGCACAGTGGACCCCAGTGTTTGAATGAACTACCGCTCTGGCTTAGGGAGAGAAGATACATGTAGTTGGGGTTATCGTAGCGGAAAAAGCCAGAGCAACCTCGGGCTAGTGCAATTATTGCCAAGGTGGCAGGCCCCGGCCTGTTGATCGAGAAACTCAATCTGTAGATAGCATATGCTTCGCGTGCTATATACAGATTGAGATTTTAAGGCACATAGAATGGGTGTGTTTTCATTCAACTTTTTTGAGACGCTCTGTTTACACTTGTCTTGTTGTGTTTTGATTTTGTGTCAAATGGTCGGTATTTTTACCATAAGCATACCTGTTGAATGTTCTTCACTATATGCTGGTTGTTGTGAATCTTCTTTTGCAGTCGATCCTGGTTTATTGTTTTACAAAATCGACAAACTTGTCTTGAGAATGTCTTCGTCGATGGTTTATTGTGAAATGAGAACATGGCGTGTATTACTGTACGGCGGTCCGGTAAGTACGTATCTCCTGTTTCTAAAAGTGAAAAAAAAAGTTGCCGTAAATTTGAAACCAGCGTTTGAAATTCTAAAAACTGGAATACCGAAAGGCATTGTCAATTTGTGGAAAAAGGAATGCGGCCCTAGCGATTGTGTTCACTTTTTTTGTGTTTGCGAGCTCCGAAGTACCCGACAAAACATTCAATTTTCTCGGTAGGTTCTATAGTTCAGACCCAATTACGATACATATTCAAAAACAAAACATATACTGGACGCCATGATGCAAAAAATCTCCATAGAACCCCCTTCGTTTTCCGGAGATATTTGGATTTAGTTTCATTTTGCATGCATTCACTATGACGACTGATAACGTTAATCTCTCTGAGCAGGTACTAATTTAGATAATATCTTTCGCAGTCTGTCACACAGAATACACTTCCGGACCCCGTATTGTATTATTGCCATAGCAATTCATGGACTGTACTATTTATCGCACAGGGAAACAATCCTTAAACAACTTCAAGGAAAATCTGGATGTCGCCCTCAATTTTATACGTGTATGTAATCGTTTTGGGCATTGAATCCGGCATAGCTTTGTTGACCAATTACCCCTTCAAATTACATAATTTGAAAGTGAATAAGGGTTATGCAACAAAAAACGGATCCAAAATTTGTAACGAGTGTGCTCACCCTTTTAGCACAAATGAATGGGCCCAATTTGTCACTTCCTCAATCGAAGAAATGGGTCCACACAGGTCCACAAAGTGTTTAAATTTCAAGTTCAAATATCTGAAAATTAACCCAATTTTTTGTTGGATTAAACTACTGAGGAATGAATGTGATGGGCTCAACACGCTTATTGAGAAGTGTGGCATTTCTACGGGATTATTGGAGCAGGCAAACAGATGGCACACCGCAAATCTGTGATACCAAAAGAGAATTAATATGATTCTATCTAGACACAATGCCAGTATGAGATTGAACTGTCACACTCGGGTTGGGTAGCTGTCTTGATCACCAAACAAATGCTACAATTTTCACTGGAATCAACCAAGATATGAAACGAATTATTCCAGAAGCCATATGTAAGTTCGCAACTTAGTAGTACAAATTACAACATATTGTTGCGGTTTAGCCGGCAAATTCAGTCAGAGAGTGTTTTCGGTAGTGTTATGCAAATTATGTTTTGATAAAATGTTGTGGCCGCCATTCCTAGACTAATAGCCCTTCTAACCGTAATGGGGTCCATTTACGGTTAGATATTTCTAACACCGTCCTGGGGCCCCCATTCGCAACAAATTTCTACATTTAAAGTAACAGATCCCCGAGGAGCGGTGGTAACACTGTTGTTGCCAAAAAAAGGCTATAAGTCATGATAATGAGAGTTAATGACGGTTTTGATGTGCTATTCATATCATAGTGTTCAGCAATGTTTAAATAAAGGAAATAACACAAACTCCATTTTGACACAAAAAGAAAATCAATTTTACAAGAAATAATAGAAACACAGTCATGACAGAAGACAGTATTTAAAAGGCTTCTGTTTTACATTAAAAGAAGAGAAAATTGCCTGAACCTATCTATTTCCATTTGGAATTGAGATTCAAGATGAGATTTCCTGTTTTTGCAGATTGAAGGTAATATTAATTTAAATAGTAAATTGTGACAGAAGCATATGTATGATAAGTGTTGCCCTGGTGGTTGTAGTATGCAAAGTGTGATTAATTATATCAAACTATATGCATTTTTTTGTAATTTAAAACCTTGCGTAGAAGGACGACATTATATAAACTTGTAAAATAAATCTATACGTGTGTGTGTTGACGTTTTTAAAAATGAAATGTTCACTTTTTTATTCATTTTCGATACGTTCATTAAAATGATAATGGCTCGGTTTTTTTAACATATCCGAAAAAAACAAAAGTGTCAACCAAGGGGGTTAAAATTAAAGGATTGTAGGACTTTTCTTATCTTTTTTCCAACTTAGACAAACCATAATGTTATTGAAATAAATGAGTTGAGGCTTTAATCTTACTTTGAATTGTACAGATATGAAATGTAGAGCAAAAACCTTCATTTTCTGTTAAACACCTTTCATGACAAGACAACATTCAAGCTCCCATTGCTGTACCTAGTTGATAACCCAAGTAACATAGGGTGAAATTGAAATAACAAACACCAAGGTTATTTATGCCAAATTTCATATTCTGTGGTGACTAGAAATTTTTTTACAGCCAAAGGAATGCAAAAATTCCATATTTTTTTTTTAAAAGTGTTTTTCAAAAGTTTTTTAAAAATTGATAAAAGAGGCTAATCCTGGTTATTACTTCATGGTGATACTTACAACCAAATGAGTTAATTTCGTGAACACCAAAACAATTTTGAAAAACTCCTCTGAATTAAAAATTCTGATTGATCCCTTTCTGTGTTGCAGACGTTACATCATGTCAACAAATGCGTTGTGTAATCTCTTCAAGGCATTTACATTGGTAAATTTATAACCTGTCAATGTTTGAGCAATAGGCCCATTTCACAGTAATTGCCAACTTTTTGTTCAACCTGGGGGTCTTTGTTCAAACTCAGTGTCAAGCTGTGTTATTTGTTTTCAATGTGTTATAAACTATATATTTTAAGGCAAAATAGAAAGCCACAACTGATTCTTTTCTCCTTTATTACTTTTTTAATCAGATGAGTTTGAAAATTGAAGCCGTTTTGTTAAAAAATGCAAATAGTTCTTAAGGAAATCAAGGTTAATTGCCAAAAGAAAATAGACTTGTCTTCATTATAAATGTAAAGTATGCACCTTCAGGCAATACAGCTGAAAATATGAACATTGACGCTTGAATTTTGACATTTTCTTGACATTTTTTGTTTCTATTGTTTAGCCAAAAACAGGTTCTTGACATAACAAGTTTTATTTATAAAAGGCAAAGTAAACAGAGCAGAGGATTTTTTCATGAATTGATAGTTGTAGGCTGGAGAACATTTGTACTGAATGGCAAGCAAATCCTACCCATTGAGTTAGCAGGAAGAAGCAAATTAGCTTATGTCCAAAGTGTTGCACCGTGACATGTGAACGGAATTTGACTTAAAATATTATCTGATTGACATTTATTAAAATCAAAAAATGATTTTAAGCTTCTAAAAAAAAGAAATACTACTAAATCCCCTAGTGAATGCTTTGTTTCATCTTCATGCCATTCCAATATTCCAAACTGTTAGATTTGCATGGTTGTTTGATTGAAGCTTGCGTTGGAAGTGACAAATGAAAAATGTGACCAAAAATAGTAAATTTTTGAAAATTTACTAAAACTGATCGCACCTCAAAGGTATGTTGGTACTTCACTAACCCATGGAACCACTAGAAAACCTACTATAAATTAAAGTTGCAGACCTCATCGTTTGGAGATATGGCAACTTGAGTGTGTTGGACGTGACAAATGTGGTGACGGATGGTGTGAACGGAAAAAATTTAATGTTGATAGAGCAAAGCCATTTTCAGTGGTTGTCAAAACTTTTAGTACAATTACTAGTACAGTTGGAAGTGCTCTCAGAGAATAAATAACACAAACATAGAAACTTAATTCATAAAGATAACATGGCTTCTGCAAAAGTGTGGAAGTGACAAAATTGTGAAACGGAAAAATGCGGACAAGATTTCGAAAAAAATAACCATATCTGAAATTAATTCAAGGGAGGACATTCATATAATTTTGTGTGGGCAAGTAGCATGAGGGATTGATCATTTGTAAATGATACAATAAAAGCCACAGATATCCCCCACCGGAGGTCAGTGTAATTGATAAATGGTATTCAATGGTGAAAGGAAGAAAATGTCACGTCCCAACACTCAATTTTGATGGCTCCATATAAGTTTTTTGTAGCACCTGTACACTTATTTTAACAGGTAATAGTGTCCACTAGTGCCTAAAAGACTCAAAAAGTAAAAATTGACAGGTTCTAACATGGCTAATATGGCAGCTGAAACAAAAGGGCATGTATTTGGGCCACCAGTTAGACGCCATATCAGTCCAAAATTTTGACCATTTTGTGTAGGCCGTCTCCTGAAATACAAGCCCAAAAGTTGTTTAGAATAGGGGAGGTAGTCTAGTAGAGATCTAAGTAAAAACAAAAAAAGTGAGCTCTGTATCACTTTCATGTAAAAAATCCTATAGGTTTTAAGTGAAAATTCAAAAGTTGCAAGTACTGTGAAACGGGGTGTGAAACGGGCCAATAAACTTTATGCAAAACTAACATTTACATACCAAAAGGTATATACACTGCCGATTGTATAAATATATTTGATGATAAATAAAGGTTCTAATTTCAATTTCCAATGTATTGAGCACATACTGCATTCTCCTTCAGAAGATAAAATGTAATCTTTTTCTTTTTTCAACAGTTTGAACTTTATGTAATTAGTTTACCCATGCAACAAAATCTAGCAAATAGCACACGAAAAACCTAATTTTTACATCGCAAATTACATAAAATATTCTATAATACTTTTTGCGGAAACCAACGTTCATCTTTGTGGCCTGACACTACAGAATCTTGTGAATGTTCGGAGACCATTTGCAGGACATTCCTTTTGTGTTATACTTCTGATAGTTTGAACATTTCAAATTGAAACATGAAATTGAAAATTAATTGGTATTTTACAGGACTCAAATCAAAGTAAATACCAGATTTATTTTTGTTCGGGGTATTTAACCAAACAGGCACTCAATTTGATGCTAAATTGGGATAGGTTAATCCCCTTGTTGAAGAGTCAATTATCTTGGAGAAAGCCAGTTATGGAACCTTAAATAAGTGAAATCAATATGAATCTGTAATATATTCTAAATTTAATTTGGAACACACAATACAATAATATCGTTCATAACCTTTTGAGCTAATTTTTTTTGCTTAAAATCGCCAAAAAGTCAAGGGATTTCACCGTTTTTGCCACTAAGTGGATGCTAGCATGCTTGGACCCTCAAAAACCTTTAACCATAAAGAGGTTTGTTGAACAATTTTTAAAAGTCATTTTTCCTTCACCTTCCTAGCCAATTAAGCAACATAGCAACTACAGCA
>JAMKCH010024331.1:0-20703 GCA_023653785.1 Ophioderma brevispina | reverse complement strand
GAAGATTGCCGACAGCTCGAGCACATTGATATGAAGGCGAGCCTGCATGGGCGACCAACGGCCCGACACTTCGTAGGACCCTAGGTGGGTCTCCCACCCCGACTTTGGACGCGTCTGTTGACAGTGTCACGGAAGGTGTTACTTCCCTGAAGGGGGGGGCTCCCCCCCTATAAGTTGTGTGGATGCTTCCACCAACTGAGGTCGGGGGGGCCAGCTCAGGGCCACTGGAATCTGGAGGGACATCGGGTGGTACCAGGATCGGAAGATCCCTGAGCATGTGATATGGATTTCCCTCATGCGTAATCTGCAGTAGGGAACCATGCCCGCTGAGGCTGGCCAGGCGTCCCAGAAGCCGAAGCCCAACAATCCTCTCGTCTAGGCCCTTATGAGGGGCCGACGGAGGTTGGAATTGATCTCCCGTCGACCGCTATGGTCGGAGGAGGACCGGTATGGTTCCACTAGACGTGGAAGGGGGCACGCTAGGATCTCTATGTTGTATGGTCGGGCCTGGTTTGTCGCCGACAAGGTCGACGCCTGGTCCCGCCATGGAATAACTCCGGTGGGAGATACGACCCGAGGTTCTGGGTCCACCCTCACTTCAGGACCTGCCTGGGGTCGGGGTAGTTGTAAGGGTGGGAACGTCGACCAACCATCCTCGAGGGAGGAGCGGGGGAACGGGTCTCCTCCATCAAATCAGCTCCATTCTCTCCCCTTTTTGAGGAGGAGGGGCGCCGCAGATCTTCATTCCCCGAAAAGAGCTCCTATCGCTGCTTCAATGCTGATGCATCCTCAGGACCCCTGTGGGAGGCGGCTCTTTTCTTAGCGGCGAGCTAAGCTCGTTCGGGGGGAGGGAGCGTGCATTTTGGAGGCAAGGGCCCTCTGGGTCGGCTCCAATCAATCAGGATGAGGGAGAGCGGACCTCATGACAGAGGGTTCTGCCAGCTGTCGAAATAGATAAGTATACCGCTACCCATTTGGGGTGACGGGTTCGGGTCTCCAGACAAGGCAGTGGGGGGGGATGTCCCCCCGGCTCTTAAGGAAGACCTGAGGCCCTGGCCTCAACCTGGGTCCCCTGCTGGATCAAGAACTCGACCTGGGTGTGGGCTTCAAAGCCCGCCCTCGGAGAGCTGATCCAGGGTTCCCTCTGGTCGTAGTCCCGTTAATGGCTCCCACTCCCGACCAGGTGCTCGACCTGGGATGGGCCTTGAATGCCCTGCCTCCGGGAGCTGGGTCTAGGGGAGCGGATCTGGTCGGGTCTCCGACCTGGGTTCCGACCACCATGGACAGGCATCCCGGACCGTGAGCTCGACCTTGGGCTGGCCTTGAATGCCTGCCTTCAAGGGAGGGAGCTGGTCTAGGAGCGACCTGGTTTCGGGGGGGGGGTTTTTCTCGGGGAAAAAAAACCCCCCCCCCCCCCCCCCCCCCCCCACGAAATGGGCATCACCGACCGTGGAGCTCGACCTGGGCGGGGCGCGAGATGTAAGAAAGAGTGGAGCTGGTCACGACGATAACGAGGTAGATTACTTTGGGGGTCCCCGAACCTGAGTCCCTGGTCGCGGACCTGGGCGCCTGCATGGACCGTGAGCTCGACCTGGGGCTGGCCTTGGGGGCCTACCCTCGAGGGAACTGGACCAGGGATCACCCTGGTCGGAAGCTTTCCTCTTTGAACCCACGTTTGCCGTCGGGCGCCCTTTTGGGTCGGCCTCTTGGGCGGCTGAAGCCGCGTCATTGACTGGACCTCCTTCTTGTCCTTCGACCTGCCCGGCTTAGGTTGGCGGGTCGAACAAGTGGGTAATTTTTTGGGATAATTCCTTCCATTACGCCCGCGCCACCCGGGGAGTTCCCCTAAGAGACTCTTAGGAAGCGAGCGGGAGATACTCATGACTGCGGACGTCCGGGTGGTCGAGGGGGAGTCCCTGGGCCCTACTCCCTCTGCTGCTTCCCCCCTCTTGGGGTGCGCGCTTGAGGGAAAAGGACTCCCCGATACCCGGGCGGGAGTGTTTCGGCAGAGAGACAACTTGGGGGGCTGGGTGTCCCCTTGTCCCTTGCGAAGGCTCCTTGCGGCCAGGTTCTCACGGGACTTGGCCTTTTTGGCCTGTACGAATCTCAAAGGCTTGCCAATGCTCGTCTGTCCACTGCGCATCGATGCGGATCCGATTGTCCCGGGCGATTGTCATGCACACCACAAACAGGGGGAATGGGGGCTGGGGGTCCCTGCTGGACAGGACCCACTTGCAGTTTCTTGATATGGGCTTGATGCTTGATTGGAGTCATATTGGTGTGTAGACTTGTTGTCCTATCTGTAAAGCAGAATCAAGGAAACTAACGAATTAGTTACCCGGGAGAGTAGAGATACGAGGGGTACCCCAAAAAGATAATGGGACAAGACCCGACCCCGAAAGATTATCTATCCATCGACCGGGAGCCCGAGGGGTATGCCCCGAGAGTTCCCGACCCGTGGAAGGGGGCCCACCTCCTCCCCTGTAAGCCCGGCGGGAGAGAGACCCCCGGACCGTTGTCCGAACCTCGCCACCCAAGTCCCGACCTCTGTGAGGAGGGAGGGGGATAGGGGGCGGCATTCCTATGTGACTGAGGGGAGATGGTTGGGGGGGTTGAATGAAGCCCCTGACCTCTACCTCGAGTTTATAGGCATCTGCTACCCATAATCCCCCAGGGAAGGGGGTGCAACAAGGGAGAGGGGAGGTCAGGGGCAGACTTCCTGCGAGAACTCAAAGGAGTAGGAGCGGGGAGCTCCAGACTCCAACTTCAAGTTGTAGGCAACCAGCGACCCTTCGACCCCCCCCCCCCGCGGGGGAACCCCGAGCAATACCAGGCGGAGGGGACCGGGATAAGAGAGGGAAGAAAAAAGGTCCCCCACCTTCTCGACATCCTAAGGGGTACCTGGGACAGCCGGGGCCCAGAAAGACCGGGGCCTGATAAGAAGACCCTAAGACCCACTTCCGGTTGAGGAGGGGGGTCCAAAACCCTTTGATCGGTCCCAACCACATCCCTAGTCGATGGGTGGGAGACTCTCGGGGAAAAAAACTCTAACTAAGTGGCATGGTCCCAGTTGGGGTGACCCCCCAAATCTGACTCAACCGCCCCAAAACCTTACGGGACCCAAAGGACGCCCCACACCCCTAAGATAAGGCCCAGGGGGCCCCCGTGTGGGAGCGAGCCCCCAGGGTGCACAAGGCAAAAACAACACCAAAAATTACTTTATAGCACCAACTGGCGCACCCATTACCTGAAATCGTAAAAAAATACATGGAATATCAGCCTGGAAAACCCGATTGGGATCTGGCCTACCATGACTATACAAAATAATATCGTATTTTTGGTCCAAACGGCATATCATAACAAACCACCGTTTTTTTTGGCAAGACGGCTTACCATTAAATACTCAACAAGGCGATATACGGCTAGAATATTGTTAACACGTTCCTGGCACTAGCCTGATTCAATAAAAGTGGTGACAAGAGGGGACTGCACAAATCTTGGGCTAGGATAGGCGGCCTCTTACATGAATACAATTTGATATACGGCGAGATAAAAAACACATAAAAAATTACATCTAACTCGACGAATAACACTAAACTCTTAGGATTACATTTTTGTCTAGAGATACTTAAGTGCTCGAATTGACGTTTCTTTCTGGTCAGTACAGCTATATGCCGGTAGATTGGAAAGATTTTTCCGGTAGCGTCAGCAATACAGCGTGTTCCAATCTGAGAAACAATTTGATAAGGACGATTCGGATAATTGCCCGAAAAGTAGTGCGCGCTATCGGCGGACTATTTTCGTGGTAGCGAAATTTTTAATGTGGTATAGAGGTTTCTGGTCAGGCCCAAATAAGACATTTGTGCAAAAGTAAGGTCGCGGAGGGTAGCTATCGAGAGCGCAGTGTATTTTGCAAGATATGGGAACATCTATATTATTAAAACGCAACTGCATGGGGAGCGCCATCGGATTGGGAGTTTTATTACGTTTCCTCCTTTTTCCAGCATAGCACCGCCAGTCCTCGCCCAATCATAACTTTGCTTTCACAGCGCGCCGTGCGTAATTTATTTAAACACTTGCTGATTTGCTAACGATCGGTATGTTATCACTCTATGGTGATCGCACAGGACCGCGGTGTGAACGCATCGTCGTGCATGTCACGGCACGCGCATTATGATTTGCGTGATCGCCTGCCGCGGGAGTACGACGCCTGAGGAAGAGCCAGAGATGGAGGGGGAAATGTACAAAACAAACCGGTGTGTTGAAGTTTTTATTTCAGCCGGATCATAATCCACCTAAAAGCATGCAGAGAAGGAAATAAAAGAAAGCCAGGACAGAAGGGGAAATGTAATTTGTAAGGATTGGAGAGATTGTCATACAGAAAGAGAGACAGAAGAGAGAGAGAGAGAGAGAAGAGGGATGGTCGAGGGAGAGACAGAATGAGAGAGAAACAGAATGAGACAGAAATTGAAATTTGTAGAGGGGGAAATATTGAGGGGAGAGGAGAGATGATCGAGGAAGAGACGGAAGAATAAGAGAGAAAACGTAATTTGTTGACGGGAAATGATGAGGGATATAGAAAAAGGAGCCAGCCAGAGAGACAGACTAAAAGCAAAGCAAACAGAGTAAAAACAGAAAAGGGAAATTTCAAAGGGAGGGGAATTAAGAGAGGAGAGAGAAAAGTAGCTACGGAAGCCACATAGACGCCCGCAGAAAGAGAGGAGAGAGAGAGAGAGAGAGGTAGTTGCCAATGCCCAGGTATATGGTCGTACAGTAAGAGAGAGAGAGCGACAGAAGAGAGAGACAGAAACAGAGAGAGGTAGAAAGAGGAGAGAGAGACAGACAAAAAGATGTGATAGAGAGAGAAGGAATGAGAGGTAAAACACAACGTGATAAAAACCACTAATTCTATATTCCCACTAAAATCCAAAAGTTTTCAAAAGTTGCCAAAGGTGAAATAAGTTAAGACAGAATACGATGGGAGGATGATTCATAAGCTACACGATGAAGGGAACTATACAGGAAATTGAGGAGTCGCTTTTGTTCAGTGACGCTTCTGTTTCAGCGGATCGGCTTCGTTTCGTGATCGCTTCCCGTTTCAATGATCGCTAACGTTCACTCAGCTAGCGGGAGCCCGCGCGAAGCGCGGGCCTCCCGCTAGTTGCTTATTAAATTAAACTACCAAATCTGATTAAAATCACTTGACCTAAGCTAAAAGTACATTCACCATAGGATTTGATTTGACTTTTCAGTGTCAGTTATTAAACCTCATGAATATCATGACCTAATGGTACCAATTCATTGGTCAAACGCAATTGAAATAGTATATTTTTCCCACAACCTAATTGCAGTCATGTATGATGAAAGCCATTTACCTCAGTCCTAAATTAAATCCAGATATTAACTGATGACCTCTAATCAATGTCAAGATTAAATTTGTGAGACTCATGAAAACTGATTGCTGCAAAGAGGTTTCTCTTCCTTTCTTGCAAAATTTAATAGCTACAAATTACATGATTCACACTAGTATGCATGCATAATAAACTATGTATAGCTGTCATCACTTACAATGTTTTTGATAAAAGCTGTAGAGATGTTACTTACTTTTGTAAAGGTGAGCCATAAGTTGGGCCAAGAACTGTTTTTCTGCACATCTTTGTTGTAGTATTATACAGCTTGAATTTGAATGTTGATTGAGGTAAACATTAAAGTATGTAACACTACCTTTTAGAAATAATTATTGCTGAATATAATGCATAGAATTATTATGCATGGAAAACATCACAATTATCCTCAATATATGAAGAGTATGGCATTTCTAAATTGGTCTTTGAAGGAAAAGGAAAAAAAAATGAAAAAGAAACAAAGAAATGGAAATGAAACACACATAGGAGAAAGAATAAATAATACAAAATAGGTGGGCATTGTTTTACCTGGCTGCTGGTAAAGTACGCTCGAGTCTGTGGTGAAGCAATTGTCCGAATTAAGTTTGCTTCAAATGACTCACACTACAACGTCATCTACCTGCAACCCTGACAATTCTAGCTACGGGCGCTACTATTTGGACGTATGAGGGTGCCATACATTCCAATGTTGTTTATGCTTTCTTTATGATAACTTTGTGTTTAGAATAAGTGATATTAATTGAGCTCCAACAAAACCAGCTATGTTGCCTTTCAGTAGAACATTAGAACATATGCTAATAAATGGATTACAATTCCAAAATAAACATTGATGGGTAGAGTCATTTGTATCAAATCCCCGTACATATGAGTCACTCTACATTTATATTATATGTGTGTAGTTCTTAGGTGAATGAATATCCCCACTTTTGACCATGCAATACAGTACCAATGGAATGCAGGTTTTATGGCACTCATGCTAGTATGAGGGATACTTCATACGATGCTATGTGAAGAATCTGACTGAGTAACATTAAGAAAATCCAGATAATAAAATAGGACTAAATTAATTCAAAAAGGTCAGTGGACTTTAAGTACCTGGGTCCTATGTTGCTGACAGCAGGAAGGCTGTTCCTGACATGCAAGGACAAGCCTGAATGCTTTAACAAGTTCATAAATTGGATCACAAATATAGCAAAGTCCAACAAAGTAGCATTTCTTTAGAGTTGGGTGGAGAGCATTCTTCTATATGGAGACGAAACCTGGGACCATGATTGAAGAGCTTCAAGATCGCCGTAATGGCATATATACCAGGTTCCTCATGAAGGTAAAGAACTTCTCTTGCCGTGATAAAGGACAAAACAACAAATTTACAGAGGGACCAGTCTCCATCTTGCTATGAACTAAACATAGAGAAAACTTTGCTGGCCACACTGTTTGTCACGCTGAAGACCAGGTTGTGTCTGATGAAATGCTGTTGGAGTACTTCAGTGCCCAACAGAGGATGCCAGTCCTCTACATACATCGATGCTTTTAATTGGTAGGGGCACTCAAGACGAAACTTCGGCCTTCCTAGCATAGGGATAAAGACTTCTGGCATGGGTGTTGAAATGGAATCTCGGTTGCGGCCACTACATGATTTGATGAAATGAATTTGAAAAGGTTTAATAAACAATGGAAACTAACTTGTAGATGTCATGGAAGCATATTCTGGCCAACATATCCCAAAATAAATCAATCACAGTGGCGTTAACCACCGGGGGTGGGGGGGACCAGCCCACAAACGACAACCTTGCCCCCCCTTCAGACCCCCCCCCCCAAATGAACTGACTTTTTGTACAGTGTCTATGGGAGAAGGACCAAGAATTTGGCCCCCTCAAAAAAGACCTTGGCACCACTTTAGCCCCCCCCCCCCATTGCAAAGTCTGGTTACGCCACTGATCAATCACAAAACTGTTCTAACATCTTCCCAACTATTTTTCAATCTATCGTAGAAGGGTTCATAGGAGAGTCCTTGAGTATAAAAGGACATTATCTGTCTTTGGCTTTTAACCACAGGGAGGAGTAAAAAAGTAATTCTCTTTACCTGGTCATTAGCCACAAGGAAGAACTGCTCCTGCTATGGGTGGGGGCCATGTGATGCATGTGGAATAGCACTCTGCTTCAATACGGTCACATGGCAAGAAACATTGAGGTCACAATAATGCTATTTTGTACTAAATCATATCAACTAAATAATACAAATATTAGGAAAATAAAAACAGAGTCAGTCAAAATAAGAGATTGTAGCTAGCATTGTTTTATGACAGTAGTAGTTAGTAGTACAATTGTAAAAACAAAGTTTTAAATACGGTTTTTGTCCCTGCTATAACAGGGTGGCCAGATTCGCCTCACATTCACACAATACTGCTGTTGTGAGGATTTATTGGAAGCAAAAGATAACTGACTGGATGCCCTCATGACGTCAATGTGCTAGGTGGGTGCCATTAAATCTCCAGAGCTGATGCCCTCGTAGGTAGATCTTTTTTTTAAGTTCTACCAGGCTAACCAGCTACCCTCCTAATCAGATTTTCTTAGAAACCCAATTGGGAGTACGGCTTTAGGCTGCCGACCAACTCGGCCTGGGACAGGTAGTACTGGTATTAGGATACCAGTAGCAGGCACTAAAAGGGAAGAAAACCTGACCTGACAAGAGAGGAAAATGATTACTATAAATAAGATACTGTTTTCTGTTGTAGTGAAATTTTGAATCTGAATTTTATTACAAAATTGGGATTTTCTATATGAAGGACATCAATTGTATGTGGCTACTTTCTCAGATTGATTAGTTTATGGACAAGCATTATGTATGTCAAAAACCTGTTGAAAAACGAAGGGCAGAGCATATCAAGAAATCTCGGAGTAAGCCTTTAATTAAAACAAGCTTAGTATATAGTTCTGAGCCACAACTGATAAAAGCAGCTACAATGCTCATTTGAATAGGAATCAATAATTTGGATTCAATCTACCTGAATTATAAGACTTGGACTCCCAGTTGCTTGTTGACAAATGCTGTCTCTGGTTTTGCAGCATGTCCACTCTCCCATAAGTCAACCATAATACCATAATATAGGCCCAGGGGTAGGGGAAGTTGCTACCCTGGCTCAAAAATATTGGGTCATAGTTGCTCGAAAGATCAGGTATGAAATGGAATAACATTGAACTTTGGTCCAAATTTTTGACGTGATTGCAACCAACTTTTGCTGAAAAATTTAAGCCCAAAATAATGATGAAAATTGGGCTAATTTTTGGCATTTAGATTGTTTGTAGACCAATCAATGGGCACAATTGGGCAAGTTGGGCCTCCCCTCGTCAAATGCCTCAGTTTTGCCATTGGTGGTGGTGGCGGGTGGCTAAACAACCAATGATCAGATAAATTTAATCATGGAGAAGCTTGATTCTAGCTTCATGAGGTCAGTTTGTGTTTGGGGATGCAAACTTCTGGGGACGTAACAGCCAGCCGCCATGCGGCCAATACGCGGACAGAGAGCGCCAAAAAACAAAACGGGGAGAGTCTTCACATTTCGGCCTTGGATGGAAGCAGGAATTGGCCTTTATTTTGTCATAACTAGCAAGATCACGGGACGGTCATTACCTCAAATAACCGGTCATATATGAAGATCAATATTAAACTATGAATTTCTAGAGTTGATTTTTGAATTGGGACTCTGATTATTGAGTTTGCGGGCCAATTTTGGCAAATTTTAGAAGTGGTGACGTCACGGCATTGTTTGACGTATTATTTTTTGCCCCGGGGGAACCAAATAGATTATAGACGCGTACCTATCGCTTTACTAAAAACAGTGGAGCGAAAAGGAAAAGGATTGCATTTTCGCCATCGGGCGTCGGTTTTGGGCAATGAGGGGAAATTTTGCACACTCTGTTTTGACAACTAATGGAGTGTGTTTTTGGAACAACCGCTCATGCCCATTTGGCATAGAGTAATGGTTATAGACCTTAACCTTAGTTAACATTCCCGAATTTGATATGAATTCGACCCAGGAGCGTTCTGGACTATCCGTCTCATAATGATTTTTATATCCTAAACCAAAACACTTCGTGACTTTGTTCTATATCGGCCCTTTAAGGCGATTTTTTTTTTTTTGTGACGTATAAAAAGGATTGGTCGAGATTCATTTGCAGTCTTCGATAGTTTGAGGGGGTAGGACCTTCCATCCTAACAGCAACAGCGAATCTAAAAATAATAAAAGATACATAGGCCTAAAGATTACGGTGAAGTGCATATAACTCAACCACTTTCAAACCGGCTGCAAAGAAATGATGCCCTACCAAACCTCATACCCTTGAACATAGGCGATATGGCTACAGAGCTATGCACTCTGTAGCCAGGCGCACATACGCTCTAACCCAACACCACCGTTACTCACCACACAGCCAAAACATAAATGCACATCGGTATGGGTAAACTAACCACAAAATTTACATGCGCATTCAGTTTGACAGCACTGACTTTTGTCAGTGCATGAAAAACAAACAAACAAAAACGAGACATTGGCTCATTCATAAACAGACCCTGGTGTGGTTAGCTCATACCAAATGGAGGTTTAAGTATGTATTAGATGATAGAGAATATATTCCAGAATTACAATATATTGAATGTTGTTTCAAATCTACTCCAGAAGTCAAAAAATAGTGAAAATCCTAGGCCTCTATTCCAAAGCCAGTGAGCCTGCTTCGCGTAAAATCGGCGATTGGGCGCATAGTGTGTGACGTCATAAGGGTACACGTGGATGACAGCTGAAACAAGCTGATTGCCGCTGCCACCCTGAATCACAGTGTTCGCCGCAAATTTCAGCTCTTTCCCTTTCCCTCTATTATGGTCAGCACATTTATAAAAGATCAGATTTTTCTGAGTTGAAAGGCCTGGAGAGCTGTTGATTCAAGGATGCAACGATGAGAGCGATTGAGGACGCAATTTAACGGTGATGATGAGTCACTTGGCCGGCGATAACATCCCTCGGCGCCGGCGCAAACATATTATTTTACCGGATTAAAGCCCTGTAATGTTTGGGCCAATTGCCACGCGCAGGCAGCTCAACAATATGGAGGTTGTCGAGCCTAAGAACCGGGTAGCTATAAACTACACGTATGAAGAACGCTTAGAAAATACAAATGGCAATTTAAATATTTTACTCTTATATTAAAATTAATTATAGCAGTACCCGGACCTGTTAATTTTAGGAGCGCCTAGGTTGGGATACTTGTTTATTAAACGTGCACAAGCAAAACAAATCTCCCCGGGCTGGAAAGTGAGAATCGACTCCATGCATCATGATCATGTCAACGAACGGTATGTTATCTGAACATAACACTAGATCAGTTCATTAATTCCTATTTTCTTGGACTAAGATCATGTTTTCTACTGATTCTAGATTCGTCTATTGACGTGTTTATTATTTTGCTTGCACGAGATTCGGTCTGATTTGATGCATAACACCCTGCATAATGGGCCGTGTGAATTACCAAGCACTCGGCCAAAATATGGCGCTTGCTTCAATAGGGATAGGGGATCGGGAATACTGACTTCAAAAGCTTTCAGTTAGTAGGTCGAAATGATACAAATATTCTTCCAATATTGTTCTTATGTCATGGTTTTCTGTTAGAATGTAAGATTTCATTCAAATTTTCACTCAAGACGATTGATCCTCAATATTGCCAACGTAAACTAAACGTTATAGCAATACAAAACAATATTGGTGTACTTACAGTGTGAAATCAATCGGCGCATCATTGTTATTTTTTGCCTTGTACTGAAAACCTTGGAACTTTATGGCAAAATTGACCCTACTGATTTGAAAAAAAAAATATACAGGAATTGTTTTTTGACAAAAATACTATTCTGCTTTGCTATAAACTTGTTCATAATTTCTATGTAGAAAGGGCAATCGCTCTATATCATTGCATATTGACTATCGCTCGCGGGGATTTCATTGGCTGGTTGTGTCAAACTATGACGTTCATTTTCTGGCTGCCAACGTATGGACAAAAAAAAGAAAACGATTTTTTTCTGCTTAATTAGGGATGCGTTGGGCGCATTGCAGTTTTGACACTTAATAAACTCCTCCAAATGTTGACCGAAACACGTAAATTTTGTATTATACGATCCAGGAGCGAGCAGATTGAGCTGTATTTGGTATTAATATGGTGTACCATTTTGTGACCCTTTAAGCACCACAACTCCAACACCAGAGCACATAGTAGTATACGGAAATACTAGCTGGAAAACTTAGGCATGTTTCTTTCACACTTTAAAAACTCTTACCAGAGGAAATAAAGCTAAATCAATGAAAATGACCAGAATTTCAAAAATTGGCCGACAACCATTTTTTTTAAGTTATGAATTCTCAAAGTATGAGTCCATCAAAATGCCCAGCATTATATGCTCATGGTCGGTATGCCCAATAGGAACCAAACGAAGTGAACATGATTAGCAACACAGGGTGTAAATTGCCTCAAAGTTGAGAAAACATACCAGTTCTACCATGTCAACAAGAATTACACCATTTTAGTAATATAACTAGTTACATGTTCAGACATTTTAAAGCCAGTTTCCAGGCAAGGATATTTAAAGTAGTGGACCCAAAATTTGTGAGTGGCCCTCAACAGCTTGCTGTGGTTGTATAACTTAGTTAAACGGAATTGCAGAACCATATGCTCAAAATAAAAGTAAACACCACCAGTAGAATGAATGACACTACCTGTTTAATTACGGTGCAACATGCAAAGAACCACACATATGAAGTAATAGCAATGACAAAAATCAAATGCACAGTGCATTTA
The DNA here is from genome assembly GCA_023653785.1 of Ophioderma brevispina. Classification (NCBI taxonomy): domain Eukaryota; kingdom Metazoa; phylum Echinodermata; class Ophiuroidea; order Amphilepidida; family Ophiodermatidae; genus Ophioderma; species Ophioderma brevispina. The sequence continues at coordinate 8,461 of JAMKCH010024331.1, read as the reverse complement.
GCGAATCGGATAGCTTCTCAGAGGGTACATTTGTGAACAACAAAGCTTAATCATCAGATTCGATTTACCCAGGTGCACAAATGTATGGATGCATGTAACTTCTCTCTGTGACCTGTCAATTCTATTATATTCTGCATGCATGTTCACGAAAAATCAAACTTTGTGAGTCCATAAAATATACAATTTTAGCTTATTCCCCTTCGAATGTATTGGATGTTTGAATAATAAACAATTTGTTATGCCAACCAACAGCCTAAAAATACCGGAAACTACTAAGAATCAGTATATTCAAAGCGTACATGCAACCTTCATGGATGTGCATGTAAATGTGCTTGTCATTCCAAGACTGATAATCATTAGCCTATGTTTGAACAATGTGCACTACCATGTCTTTAATATTAAAGAGGGGACAGTTTCATGTCAAACTGGTAACTGTCATGTCTAATTACTCTTATATTAAAAAGTCATATTCCTGACTTTCACAACCCTCAGAAGATTGGTTAAAACCTAAGATGTGGACTTCATTACAGCATTAACACCTTGTTTCTCTGATTGCAAAGCAACACAATTTCGACATCCAATCCTATTTACTAATCTCCTGTAATACCGTCAATTTCTCAATATGATTAAAGGCCTCATGTGTTACATCAAAAACCAACATGTTACCTTCAACTCAGTGTAGGGTTCACAGGAAATAGTCCAGCATACCAGAGAGCAAATATCACAATTCATCAAATGAATAAGCTCAACTTAGTGGAAAATGCACCAGTAATAACATTTGTAAAGATATACCGTTTAGGTCAATGCAAGAAAAATAACTTGAGTTTATGGATTATAACCTGGGATGTGCACATATTTTAAGAAGGTACAAAATACTTTTTTATCTATCTCCATTCAACAAGCAGAACTTGTATTACGCGATGTAAAAAGATGTCCCCGCCGAATGCCACGATCACTAACATGCATAAATGCAACTACAACACCCCACCCCTCCGCAAGACCCCACTCCCATCCCAAACACCATGAAAAAACCCCAAAAAGTCTGCAACATCCACCCCACAACATCCGAAACACCCTACCCCCCTCCCAACCACCCCTCCCAACAATTGAACACAACCCCCACCCACATCATTAACACCCCCTCAACACCCCACCCCCCCCGCAAAACACCCCACCCACCACCCCACCCCCACCCCAATACCCTTACACGCCTCCCCTTACCCAACACCGCAACATGCAACTCCCTCCACAACACCCTGCAACACCCTACCCCTCCCACCTACTCCCACCCCTCCCCAACACTATCCCCCCTCCCCAACACTATCTACCCCTCACCAGCACACAAAAACACCGCCTCCCACAACACCACCTCCCTAACACATATGCAACACCCCACCCACTCCTAAACACCGACAAACCAAAACACCCCCATAACCCACAAAAAACGGCCAAAAAACACACACCATCCCCAAAACCAAGCAATTACCTAACAAAATCACCCAAAAACCAAACCCTCCCCTAGTATACTATAGTCTCATGTAGCAAGGAAGGAATTTTGCCTATCCCGATAGTACCGTTTCAGAGATTTTTACAGCAATTACGCAATTTAATTAGCTCATTTAAAAACGGGTTAAAAAAAGAAAAAACCTAAAAAATTAAAAAAAAAAAGATGTGCCCATGATAGGCTTTCATGCAGGCAGGGAATTTGAGAGCATCCAATGTGACAGTGTTCATAAATATAGCATTACGCTGATTTTGCCATATAATTAGTCATTTGCATACTCAATTTGCCCCAAAATACGTCCAAAATCTAATCAGGGCGGAGAAATCTATTCAGCCCGCTTCCTTCACCAAGGTACATCATTTACGCTTACCCCGAACTCAGAAAACTTGTACACAGGCCTTGCAGGAAAATTTTCATTAAATTTGCAAATTAGTAATTAATTAGGCATCTTTAAGCCCAAAATCTATCAGGTCGAGAAACTATCAACCAGCTCTCTTTCCACCAAGTTACATCATTGATTGCCCTTACGGGGAACCTCCGATATCGTTATTATAAACATGGGTTCTACTTTTGTAACAGACGGAAAAACGGAAGAACGGACGTGCTCATTTTATGTCCCCGATTCGAAAAACGCATCCGGGACAATCCTTTGAACCAAGTGAGACCAAAAAAAGTGTATGGGCCACCGGGATGTGCCACATAAGATGTTCTTGAGTAGAAACCAGAAATTAAGTTATTAGTGCAGGACAAGTGTGTATGTGGTAGCAACTTCCTTGCTTCTCTATGAACACAGAATGTGCAGACACAACATTTCTTTATTGTTTTGAGTTTCAACCGTGTTGTGGCTTATCAGGAATACACTCACACAGCCAACAGTTTTTTTTATTTGTGAGGACACCCAGTCTAATGAAATACAGGATCTATAGGTGCAGATTTGTCATTTCTGAGTGGCCACTGGGATGTAACATCACTGAGCAAAACATAAAAAGCAAAAGGCACTTCTCCCTTGCTTATCAAAGGTAATATGAGTTTTGACTAAAATAGCAGTTGTGTTCCAAGCAATGCCTCAACAAACCATTGATACACAGGTATGAGGAATAAGACCAGGAACCAGCAGAAACAATTGAAGATTACAGGCGTTCAAACCCAATGCGCAATAGCCATTGAAACACAAGGAAACAAAAAAACACCTGGACAAAACCCCAGAAACCATACAGGACCATCAAAAGTGTTGATTTCTTTAAAAATCATTTTCGTCCATTTGGAACCAAAATAGCCGATTGAGTTCCAAGCAATGCTCAACTGACCAATGATGCCAAAGGATCCAAAAAACAACAGGAACCATCCAGAAACCAACTGGAAAATGCCGAAAAGTGTCTACTTTGTTTAAAATTGTTATTTTTGGACCATTTGAACCAAAACTGCCAACATTTGATGCAGGCAATGCTCAGCAACCATTGAAACAGAGGGGCCAAAACAATGGGAAGCATACAGCAAACACCATGACCTGAAACCACTGAAAGTGTCATTTATACCAAATCATTAATTTGACCATTTGGAACCAAATAGCTGATTTGGGTTCCAGCAGGGCGTAACAACTCTTAATGGTTACACACCAATAACTCACTTATACACAGTAGGCATGGGAAAATGGCAACTTTGAGCATGTTTCTTCAAATTTAAAACGCTCACAGAGGAAATACAACACAACATCACCCCCAAAGTACCAAAGCGGAAAATCACAAAATAACCAAATTTTGAAACATTTATGATGACCAGAAAAATTTTTAGTTACGAATCACCAAACTTGCTCGACGTCAGACTGGCAACACACGATTCTCTACAGTCGCACAAAGGCTAGTAATTTGCAAACGATGTGAAATTATTGAACGCGGGAGTAAAATTTCCTCAAAGTCACTGTCCCCAAAGAAAAAAAAAAAATGCCGCTGAGTTTGAGATAAAAATTACCAGTCTACCGCAATTCATGAATTATCAATTTCTTATCTAATTTAGTGCATTTTCAGACATTTTAAAGCACTATTTTCACAGTGCCATGCAAGAAAGTAGTCCACCCAAGATTTTTGATCCTTTACGGCAGCCAGGTAGTGGTATATAACCTTAATACACAAGAGCTGTACATATCAATGCTTGGATATTGTTGATGGAAATCTCAGAGAATCCTGATTCTAATATGCAGCTTTTCATTATAAACTTAAATTGCCATGTACCTTTCAGAACCAAAAACTTAAAAAAAAAAAAAAAATAGCAACATGCTGACACTTCCCCATCTCTCCATTTTTGCAACTCTCAATAATGAAATATACACATGCCTGAAAACTTGATCAGCCATTTTGTTTGAGGATGGTGATGGGACAATGTACCTTTACAACAATTGAGTTGCACTACTTTTAAAGGTCTCCCAAATCGAAATAACGCCTTGTGTTTTTACTGCCCTACCCGCCGAAGTTCGACTTGAATGAAATATCGGATGAAAAGTGCTGTCGGAAAAACATTTTTCAAAAGCTTGTTCTGATGAAAAATGGCTGCAGTATACAGTGTGAGAGTAATATAAACCCTACATTAAAAATAAAAAAAATAATAAAATAGTTAAGAATTATTTGCTCTAATGTTGATTTGGCTATAAAGGGGATAAACAGACTTTCAGAACAACGTTTATTTTGGGGTCTTTGGACTTTGGAGGAAGAAGTTATGCCTATTTTGCTGAAAGACTTAAAAATCCTGTTTGGCGGATTTTGAGCCAAACAAAGATGCATCGTTTACATAGAGTAATATGTCCAAGATGCATCGTTTACATAGAGGAACGTGTTCTTCAGCAGTGGTTTGAGTAAAAACATTTAACATTAAATTATTGTTAAACAATAGAAGGTGGGAGAATAATTGAAGGATTATAAAAATAATATCCCGGAGATTACAAAAGAAAATGCTGAGCGAAAAAAAATGTTCAAATTCCCAAATAAGAAAGTCAAGATAGCTGGTGTAAGACCACAGTTTACTTGGATCAGCAAGATTTCGTGCTTTTAACCTAACTTGGGAACCAAGGTGAAACCATTTTGTATTCAGCTTGAAAAACAGTGCGATATTGAATTTTAAGTTTAATACCAATTTATTTGAAGAAAACTTCATCTTTAGTTCTTCTTGCAATGTATGGACGCTGAGTATACTGTATTTGTGCAAAATAATTACCTTAGAGATGTAAAACAAAAATCTCTGAGCAGTTCCATTATGTTCATGAACTGAAACATTGATATGGAGTGATTTTCAATAACCGACTCTTTATGATTGAACAATAGTAATTTAATTTGAAGATATTTTACTTATAATTATGTTACACAATAGACCATTTTATTCAAACTGATGTTTTGGTCAAGAAGAAAGTGATACCAACTGAAATTGCATGTGTGAATTGGCTTTGCTATAATGTGTTATGGTATACGTCGGTGTCAGTCTCTCCTCATTGTATGGCTAAAATCGGCCAAACTGAATTTTTAGGTCTCTCCGCAAAATTGACATAGTTTCTGAACCCAAAGTCCGAAAGACACCAAATAAAAATCTTCTGATAGCCTGTTTATCTTTGAAAACAACCAAAGCAAACATTCAAGCAAGAATAATGTTTAACCTTTGAAGAAAAAATATTTCCTGAATGTAGGGTTTTTATTGACTCACACTGTATACTGATTCCAGAGAATAGTTGTGAGGTTTTTTCAGTTTTTTTTTGGGGGGGGGGCATCTGATTGTTTTCTGCAGTTTTTTTTTTGTTTGTTTCCCTTTCCCCTGGGAACACCGATACCAGAATAATGGGGATTTCACAGGCCCGGTACGAGACACATTTTGCTTTCAAAATCTGGTGCCCAAGTCCGATTTTTCTGTCTTACTGAGCGCCAAAATTGGGATTCACTGGGTAAAAATTGCCCGACACCCAGCTAAGTAAAAGGCTTGAAATGGTCATATCAATATGTGCAGAATGTTTGTTTTGTTTTTTTGCTTTTTTATATTCTATTTTGAAAATATTTTGAAATGTACATATTTTTAAGTAGTGGTCTTCCAAAAAAGAGGTTACGTTACTCTATGTGATGTGTTTACTTTGAATGAGCTATCAGCAATGTACTTCCAAATGTAAGTCAAACCTTGAATGCCATTATTTTAGTGAGTCAATTAACCACATCATCTCTTGTTAGTGAATCTGATTGGTAATATTGGATAGCACTTAGCTGTGAGTGGCATGATATTAACATTAAAGCCCAAATACCACACTACATGGTATGCCTTGAAGTGACCAAGTAATGATCATGGTAATACATAATTCGGTGACTTTAAAAAAAACCAAGCCTCTAGCTTGTACTTAATGGTGTGTAAATACAGGGCGAGTCAGAAAAATTTGTGTCCACTATTTTGCAACTTTAAGAAATATATATCTTAACATCATGGTACCAACAGAAAGCCTATTTTATTATCTTTCATTTGCAGCAAAGATCATTCACATCAGTTAGGTATAGACCGAGCTGCTGTCTTTATATTCAAGTAGCTGGTTTTGCACTCTGTCCACAGATTCACATTAAATGAACGGAGTTCATAGAAGCAAATCAATGCCCAGAAGAAAATTGGGCTATTTATTGAGTGCACCTTGATTACTCTTAAAAATCGATTTTTTTCAAAATCAATAAAAAAAAAAAACAAAAAAAAACCTAACTTGATGCATGTATCAGTTTCAGGAAGAGTTGAACACATCATATGAAGAAGCAAACATTGGTGACAACCCTTTGAGGTAGAAACATGCATAAGTATTGTCTTTATTTGTAGACCAAAATAATCACATCTTTTTAAAGCGATGTAAATCTTACCATTATCACTGGCTCTTACACCATTAAGATACCACTTAAAGAGACATGAGGACATTTCCAAAGAGAAGCACCCCCAATTTTTTCAAAACCACGTTTTTTGCATATTTGGAATGCTTACCAATGTTGTAGATCACACTTTAGTGAATAAGCCAAACACGCCGTCTTATGTAATAAGATGATGATTTAGTATTTTCTGTCATGCACAATAGAAAATCAAAGTGTGGTTTTCTATAAAGATTACAAGTTAAAAAAAAAACAAAGTTTACGGCTTTCTTTTGTGCTTGTTTGCCCAATAAACCTTCCAAGTGTAATTTGAGAGAAATTTGTATCCTGGGCACATGTGGTCCAGTGGATAAAGCGCCCGACTCGCACCCCAAAGGTTGTGAGTTCGAGCCCCACTGTGGCCAATGTGTTTCGCCCTTGAGTAAGGCGCTTTACCTCAATTACTCCTCTCTACCCAGGTGTATAAATGGGTACCGGCATTACTCAATGTTGGGAAGGTAACAGACTTGTTGTAGAGGAGGTGTGGCGATCCCCCTACAGCAACATTATATGGTGGAGTCTGGCCCAATCGCTTCGAAAGAGAGATGGGCACTCCGTTCCTGTGTACACAGGTCCGTCCCCTTTACCTTTTTTTTTTGTATCCTCAAAAAAATCTTCTCCTGTCAATTGAAGTTAATATAAATGTGGACATACCCATATCATAATTTTGGACTGTGATTTGCTTCATTGACTGTCATGCATTTAAATGTGAAAGGGCAAGACAGGGACAAAACTAATTACTTGAATTTAAAAGACTAGACTAGTTTAGTCTATACCTAACTGAAGTGAATGATCCTTGCAGCAAATTAAAGGTAATAGAATAAGCTTTCTGTTGGTATTTGAGAGATATGTTTCTTAAAGATACAAAATGTCAGATGCAATCAGGGTCCATTTTTTTCTGATTCACCCTGTATGTGATGAGTATTTGAAATTAGTTGAATCTTCTTACCCCATAGGAATTTGAGCATAAATGCTGCCAACAGGCCCATAAATTATTGTTGTCATTTCCTGCCACACTTCAAATGGTCATTTGCTCTACTAGTTAAAGAAAGGCCATCATACAATACCCTCTGGATAACACACAACAAGTGCAATTACTGACTTCTTAAAATCTCTTAACTCCTGGGGTTTTAATTGAGAAATTAGATATGCATATTTGCACTTGTCGTACTGTATTAATTATCCCTAATAGGCATCCAGGGAACTTAACATTATTTCTTGAGGTCAATCTTTTTTACGCATGGTTTTGCTAAACTGGGTTTTCAGTACTGATTTTTTACTTAAAGGGATAATCAGCGATTGTGTGAGAGAATAAAATAAATGTAGACATGCATTATTTTAGCTTATAAATCATGGATAAGTGTACACAATTCCATCAAATTACTCTAAATAGCTTATTGTGGTTTTTAATTACACCAGTACAAAATAAACAATCGATAACGTTTGTGTTTGAGGTCAAACTGTACAGGTCATGGTGCATAATATCATGCTTAAAAATCTAGGAAATTCAAAGGGAAAGGCCTTTTTTATCTCAAGTCAGAATTTGTATATGCATGTATAGAAATTCATAATAAGATAAAAAGTACTGCCTTGTCTTTAATATACAGATTTCAAGCCAACCACTTGCAGGTTATGTTAGCACATCCATGCCAGTAACAAAAATACAGCAAGTAAACTTGCATCATCCCCCTGGCAAGATGGCAGTCTGGAAAATGACCTCAGATGACCTTTGACCTTGGTCCATGACCTTTGACATCATCCACACAGGAAGGAACCCCTATTGCACCTGTAAATCGGACATAAACTTTTTCGAAGGCGACATGAAAAAAAAAACCTAACCAAACTGGAACAAACAAACACATACACACACAACATAGCCTCCGATGACCTTTGACCTTGGTCTATGACCTTTGACATCATGCACATATGAAGGAACCCGTACTGCACCTTAACCCAAGTCTGGTTTAAATCGGACATAAACTTTTCAAAGGAGACATGAAAAACTGGCATACATACACATACGGACATGCACGCTATCGCAATATCCCCCTACTGC
>JAMKCH010024330.1:0-38665 GCA_023653785.1 Ophioderma brevispina | reverse complement strand
AGTATTAAAAAAAACCCAAACAACACACAACCACACACACACCACACCCTCATCCCGGGACACTCAACATACTACCCCAAACCACGCCACCCTTGACCACTACCACAACACACACATAGCACCACAAAAAAGCAACCGTGCACAATTAAAAAAATATTAATTCGTCAATCAATAATCATATAACATAATTCATTTAATTAACCAGGAAAAACAGGAATGAAGTAGTGCTGAGCAAGCAAAATTTAAAGGGGAGGATTGTTGTATAGCCGCCGTTTTGTGATTAAAATAATTATTTGATTTCTCAATTTTATTTGAGAAAAGAGATTTCTCACGGGAAAAAGTACTTTGTTTAGTATGAAAAAAGAGAATAGGTAATTCCCCTAGTGCCATATTGAGATCACACCTGTTGTTACAACTAGATAGAGATGAAAGAATTCCACAAAGGCTAAAATTAGAAAATGAGTCAACTTGTTATTGCCTTTGAGATCAAAACAGATTGCAAAAAAAGTAGGTATTTTCCCATGATGTTATTAATGTAAGAGAGGATGCACACGCAGATGGGTCATTTCTGTGAGATTCTATTTGGTCAGTATTGTTATATAGGCCTCCATTTGTGATATTACTAAATATTATTTTATTCTCAATTTTACTTGAGAAAAGATTTCTCACGGAAAAGTTACTTCTTATTGTGAAAAGGAAAGTGGATTCCCCTAGTGTTGTTTGTTCAAACTGATTCATGTACCTGTTATTAACATCTAGGTAGAGATGTGCAAGAGATGGGGCGGGATTCCCCAGAATGCTTAAATTTAGTAAATGAGTCATTGTTTATGCTTGAGATCAAAACAGATTGTAAAAAATAGGTATTTTCAATGATTTTATTTTAATGAAGTAGAAGCAATACAGATGATGTATTTATGGTGATGCATTGATGTGCGTAATGATTATTATTAGAGAGAGGGGAATCCAGCTGTGAGATGTTTTACATAGGTGATCACTGGCGGACTATTTACCAGCCAGTAACAAGAAAATAGAAGTTATAACTAATAGCTGGTTGGATCTGAATAAGTGGCGGAACCTGTACAATACATAGTGCCAGGATTTATTATATTTTAAATTCCACGTGAGCGAAGTGCTATAATTATTCTACTGTCGTTTTGAAGCCAAGAGTGTTTGGAATCAAAATAGGATTCCAAATTGTGGACAGATATATAGAAATCGTGGTGATTATAACTTGGACTGATATACTGTGGAATATTAGTGTCGACGAGGGACTTATTCAACCTTGTCGTCTTGAACTGCTGCACAAATGTTATCTTCAGGACTGAGAAGATTCCAATGGAATATTTCCTGTGGATTTCATATATTGCATGCTGTCATTTTGTACTCTTCGCTGTGAGGACATATCATCGTTGAACTGCAACACTACTCTTAGTTGGGGACATAAATGAACTATAAGAGTAAAATATTAACATTGTGTGTATCATCATTGAACTGTAATTTGTGTTTTGAATATACCAAATTCTTGAACAAATCTGATTAAAATCATTAATGTTTGTGTTTTTCTGACCTTTGACCTCCATAAGACATAACTCTCAGTAAACTGATTTCTGTACCCACACCTAAACTAGAACCTTTAAATTCCTTAGCCCTCAGCTGCGCATTTATTAGGCCTATGTGTTAATTATGTTAATTTAGACAATTGTTTAGAATTGTTTAAGATACCTAAAAGTGTCAGGAGGATGGGGCTCAGAAATCTCCTAGACTTGTAGTAATATAAATATACATGAAGAGACTTGAATCAAGTATGGACATTGATTGCGCCAAAGGTTAAGGCAGATGATGAGGACTTCAGCAGTGTGGTGCCCCTTTTGTCATGCTGGTTATGTGACCTAATACAGATCTTATTAGGCATCGTATTTCCTGGGGTACCGGAAGCATAGACTTGAAGACGTAGTGCTGAGAACTTACAGGATTCACAGAATAATGGAATAAATAATGACACTTACATATATGCACAAAGTTAATGGCTGTAAAATCATGTATTATAATTGAGAAACTTCTTTGAGCTACTCTGTGAACTTGGGATGATAGTCTATAACGAAGAGTGCGTGTACTTTGTGCCAAATATTATATCAAATATTACATTATATATTGTGTTTTGACATTTTTAACAGGTATTTTGGAAAAACCACATTAAGAGCTATTAAGAAAGGTTTTTGTTTTTCCATATGATGTAATTGAGTGCATGAAAATGAAAGCTGGCCAAATCACATTGGTACAGAGTAACATCAGGAACAAGGATACGAGTTTACAGACGCATAAGAGAAAGCATCCAAACCATTGCCTGATAATTTGCAGGTCTAACCCTATCACGACCAAAACTTACTAAACCTCAATGAGCTGAGGCTAGAAAAGGCACTAAGTCCAAAAAGATGCGATGACGTCATCGTACCAACACTCATATGGGCACGAAATCGCTGGCCGGGCCCGTGACTCCCTCGTGGTTTGCCATGCCTGCTCATGGGAATGGTGAGCCGGAGGCGAAACCCGCCACGGATGTCCGATCTTCTTTAGCTTCTTTCTATCCCTTTACCCCTTCCCTTCCTCGCGTGTGATAGACTAGAAACCAAAAGACGGTTAGCCTAGGGTACCATTCCTTTTTCCAAGAGGTACCCTAATATGTATTTTGCTGTGCATCAGATATTGACGGCAGTGTCTTTCGATTTTTTTTAATGTCTCGTGCAGAACAGTATGACACATGCCTTGGACATGGAACATACCACTTAATGATTTCGAAATGTTAATATGTAGGTATCATAAAATGGGCAACTCTGGCAAAAGCAAAATTTCAAAGAATATTCAAGTCAAAGAAAACTTAATTTTGACAACAGTTGTGTTTATTGGGGGCGGGGCTTAAAATCTCGTAATCACTTAACATATAGCTTGGCAAACAACTTTTCAGATTCAGCACAATACCCTTAAAATGCCTTGTCAAACATGTTTTTATAGTTTTCTAGTCAGATTTGTCTGCAAAATCTGGTAAAATCTACCAAAATATAGTCATATTTAACTAGAAAACAGTGTAAAGTCATATTTGACGAGGCATTTAAGAGTGTACAAAAGTTGCCCATGAAAGTTTGTATTCCCATACAAAATGCACGAATTTGTATTTTGTGTTTTAATTTAGAGGGTTACAAACTTGGCCAACAACGCTGCAAGTTTGGCCACTTTAACACAAAAGTTTGCCCACGTTAACACAAAATGTAATAAAAATATGTATTTTTATATTTTTGTATGATGGCGAATTTAAGAAATAAAGAAATTAAGAAATAAACACACACACACACAGCCAAAAAAATGAGTGTATACTAAATTGTCAAAGCGCATTGAAGTGAAAGGAACGCCATGACCGGAATTCGAAACCCCCGATCAATCATTCCTACTAAAAACACAATACACAGATATTCTACACTACACGTCTTTATAGTCTGAAGGTCTTACCACTGTACCACACATGATTGGTCAAAATCAGCCTGCATTTTAATTCACTAAATGCCTTCGATTTGTAGTGTTTCTATATTATTTATTTATAAATATATTAAGGCATAGGACTTTCTGTCACAGTAATAAAGAGTCTTTGGACCAGGGGACGCTCAATTTCGTAATAGTTGTAAAGAATCTAAGTGTCCCCCAAAATAGAGTTCCTAGTCATACACATTAATATGTTTTCAGATAGAGTATACTTAATCAATACATATAACTTCACAGCAAGAGTTCGTATAGGACAGCTAATATAAGAGAATGAGTGTCCATAGGACACCAGGTTCAAGTGAGAGTGTGTTCACCGGACAGTAGTTACAGGACTGATGGTCCCACGACACCGTGTTACAGAGACGAGTGTCGGCGGACGGGGCACATTAGATAGAGCGAGTACCGAACGGACTGCCAGTTATCAGAGACTGGGCAGGGAGACTGGGCTCCGTAGGACGGATAGCCAAGTTCAGGACCTGTCCCTGCAGTTTCTAGAAACCTAATGGTCCTCGGGGGGGGGGGGGGGGTCCACTCCCTAAAAATAGGTGACGGGAATGTGCGAACTATTGACCCCCTTTTTCACCTGCTGCAAGGAAATACCCCCTTTTTCAACTGCGGTCAATGAAAGGCCCCCTTTTTTAAACCTGCGTCAATGAATACCCCCTTTTTAACCTGTCACTAAAGACCCCCCTTTTTTTACTCTCAGTTGATGCCTCCCCTTTTTTATCAAATGTTTCACTGAATGACCCCCTTATTTCTATTTCCTGCTCTCACAGAAAGCCCTTTTAATGTATAAAAAATATCAACTGGTTTGAATGTTTAGAATTTGCCCGATAATGACCCCCTTTTTCACAAAATGTGAGAGTTTCAGTGATTGACCCCAAAATGGACCCCCTTTTTTCACCAAATAGAAAAGGCTCATGAGTGACCCCCAGTTTGCAATCCTCCGCATAAATGACCCCCTTTAAGTTCCTCAGGCGAATGCCCCTACTTTGAAAGTCATCCTCACTTTCCCCGTCACTTTCATATATGAGTGGCCCCCCCCCCCCCCCGGAATGTCCTACCGTACAATTTTGTAGGTAGGACACTCAGTTCTTTAACCGGCAGCACTATGATTAGCGCTTCTACCACCAAATATCGCAAGCAACTGGCAGATAAGCAGAGAGAAAGGCCCGCATTAGTCGAACTAGGCTGATGCAGGGGGGGGGTAGACATGCCAACCTAAACCGCAACAGTGAATTCAAACGGCATCACTTCCGGGTAAATGACGTAGCGTTCCCCAAATACCGTTTGGAATCCCAATGCCAAAATCGAGCCGATCGTGTCCCACCCCCCCGGGGGTTTCATAAGGGATCATGCTTTCCTATAAAATTGCATGGAAAAAAAATACAATGCACTGCCCAATACACTGGTGAATGAAAGCTATGAACTGTGGCATGGGAATTGATAGCTCATAGTGATTGTTATGCTCTTCTTTTATATTTTATGCCCACCCTTCGATGAAGCTTAAGTTAACATTAAAATTCCCTGAAGTGCCATTTTCTTCAAAATATGAACATTTTCGTGTTTTCAAAGTTCAGGGATCAGAAAACTTCACATTCCAGTATTATGATGGTTGGAAAATGGGTTACCAGGGTTAACGACAATGTCAAAAACTGAGCGGCGCTTTCTCTCTGCTTATCCGCCAGGTCCTTTGTTTACCAGATACTTTTTTTTTTCATCCACATAGAAATAAACATACATACATACATGACAAACAACTTGTGAAGTAACACAATTTTCATGAACAGAGCACCTGCTAAATGAATTAAGTTATATCTAAAATAACATTACATGTACCATTACACTGTGTATTTCTTCCCACTTTCCCAAAGTAGTATTACCTCCCTATAAACTCATACTAGAACGAACAATCAGTCCAAAAGTGTATCACAGTGAGAAATACTTAACACTGGTTTCACAAAAAAAACCAGTACATGTAGTGTAAAAACCCATATCATGGAGCGCTTTTGCCCCTTACCAATAAAGAACCTTTGATGAAGCCTAATGAAGCCTGGTGGAAACAATACATTCAGCGGTTCAATATTTATCCCACGATGACTGATGGTGAGTGTATCAGGTGCGGCTCTCAAATCAAGAAAGAACACGATACAAATTAAAGCCGGAATAAACTCCTTTTATAATGGCAAAAATATGCGTTATATAATATTGTCTATTGGACCTTCCAATCTAACTGATTCCACACATATTTACCCCCCTTAAAAATTGAAAACGGCTGGGCGACAGTGCGTGGTACGGTAATTCTAAGTTAGTATTGGATGAATGTAAAAAATAGAAGCTTAAACAGTGCAGTGATCCGTCAGATACTTCTTTGTCATTTTATGCATTGGGATGTGTTCTTTTGGTAGTAAACACTCTATGTTTTTCTCAGTGGCTTTGAACGACTGCTGTCTTCTGCACCAAGCGATGGAACTTCGTTTAAATCCATGTTGAGGTAAGGCATTTTTGAAATGTGTATACGCATTTTTTTACCACTAAGGAAAAAGATGCTTCATTAAAATTAAAATACAAGAAACGAAGGAATACGACTATAATAGTCTATGATTTACTTTCGACACACTTTCATTGAATAGATTCAAAACACGTTAGGCCAGTTTTCCCCCCCCCCAAAGATAGAATGCATGCTGCCTTAACCAAACACTAATTGCAAAAGAATCAATGTCACAGAATTGTTATGGAGAATACCTAAAACAACGTATCAAAAGTAAAATCAAAAAGAGGGGAACCTATATTTTTTAAGGGGGGTTAAGGTTTATACAGGGGTCAAAAATATGAACGTATCAAAACGCGTCGAAAAGTATGCCAACCTGTTCGTTACATTTCCAGGATTAAAAAAAGTAGTTGCCCTATCTGCAGGTTGTAGTTCAATGTTATGAGTCCAAATAGGTTCACGGTCACAATGGGGCTAAAAATGTTTCGCCTAATGGTACAGAACCCGAAAATATACTGGTGGCACCATCTATTAATATTCGTTGCATGATTGGAACGCAAAATGTGAGGGGACTAACAGGGTCTATGGGAGGTAACTAGTCATAGCTCTGTAATTCTTATATAGAAAGTTCAAACCAAAGAATATATTTACATTTACACACAAATTTAAAAAAAGAAAAATTTAAAAGTTTATAACCAGTCCGATCGAAATCGGACCATTCTAGGAATTTTACCTAGGATGGACCTGACTGTTATGTGCCGAGTGTACTAAAACTATTAAGCGTAAGATAGGCAACTATACCTTTTTTAAACCTTAGGAGTATCCCAATAAATGGTAACATCATTTAAATCAATTCGAACACTTGTAATTTTTACCCCTGTACAAAATACGTTTCTACATGTTCCACTGAGGTTGATTTTGGTAGACTTTGAACAATTAAGTGCCAAGCTAAAAAAAAAAAAAACCGTCGTGCCCAAGGGACCCAAACAAGATAAACCACTTCCATGGCGTATGATCATGACACTGTTAACACACAAAAAATGAAAATCCGAACTTTGAACTATGACCTATGGGCCAAATGAAAATGTCACTCTCCGAAAAAGAGTGGTTCGCACATTCCATCCTCAGCAAACTCCAATTTAAATGGTTTGAAACCAAAATAATTCATTATATCTACTCTAGAATAACCAACTTAAAATATTATGCAAAAATAGCCAAATTTATACCATAGTGTATTGTTCTCAGAAAACTTCAAAATCACCTTGGTTTTCCCATAGACTTAACACAGGGTAAGGAGCACGGCATGACAAAATTAAGCTGATGCTATCAGCAATAACAGGTTATTTGATTTAAGTATTATTAATATAATTAATTGCTTCCTAAGGAATATATCTAAGCAAATAATCCAAAGATTTAATTACTTTAAATTTTTATTAGTAAAATATCTTGATTTTTTCACTTCCGTTAGTGCCCAAGGGGGGGGGGGGGTTCCTAGGGACCAACCTAATTATTATAAATGAAGCGTGGGCGGATTTACATTTTTTTAGTATCAGGAGTAGAAACGTATTCATAAATCAGGACAATTTAGCAAAAACTTGAAAAATTTGATGCGTAACCGAGAATCGCAAAAAATCAAAGTTGGGTTACTATGGACCCCACCCCCCCTTGGGCACTTAAGGTTTAATATTATTTTTGACTATTCACAATATATTCACACCAAAGTGTTCTGTTGCAATTTGTGTTGGTCAAATCATAAAATATACTGGACTGTTGACCATTAACGACTTAATATCGATAAGAATACATTTTTGTATTGTTGGACCATTTTAAGTAAACCGCTTTATGAAGTGTGTTGTACTGAATCATTATTAACCCAATGAGTGAAAAGAAGTTGGATGTTCAATGTATTCCAACAAAAGGAGAGATTCACATTCTTAATTCTTCTGATTATAGTTGAAAGGTCGCATCTACGACATTACACAGCACATATGGACCCTGGGCTAGGTTTGGTAGGCCTATACCACGTGTAGATAGGGTTTGGAAGTGCCCGCGAATAATTACTTTAACGGTGTGAAAGTAATCATAGGTCCGGGCAGTTATCATAGTCCGGTCTCCTGAGACAACAACTGAAATATAAAGCGTGAAAACTAACTGCTGAGTGAAGAGTCACAGAATCGATTTGCCCTATTATTCACCATTGTTCCCGGAACTGTGAGCCCGGAGGACTATATCTCATGCCACACGGGGGAGGGAGAGGGAGGAGGGATGGAGAGAGAGAGGGAGAGAGACGACAGAGAGAGAGGAGAATGAGAGTGAGAGAGAGAGAGAGAGATGTTAGTTTGCGGAGCAGGTCTTCCGGCACGTGGCACGAATGTGGTTCCTTTTAACTTTTTCCCCCCCCCGTGGCCATGCGTTGGATTTCGTTGGCCTTGGGTTCCCAGTAAATACGAGGCTTTGACCTCACAGGTTTCTGTGTAACCTGCAGTTAAATAGTACAGAGGCACCTACCAATCCTCAATTCTGTCTGACCGTCTGACCGCGCGTGGCTGTCAGCCCGTGTTTTCAAATTTTAAGTTACGGAGTTTTAACGTTCCTGTTGAAAGTAAAGTCCAATTGCTACAGGGAACGTGAGCCAATAGATGACTCCTTGGACACTCATAGGAATACTGAGGTCAAGAAATCACATACCAAGCAAAGGTCACATGAGTTATAAAATGGGCTTGAAAAACATCAAGGGTCTCTATTTTCTTTAAGGAAAACTACACCAATCCATCGTATGAACTTGTTCAGTGAACTAAAAAACTCGACCTTAACCTATCTGAAACTTCATCACATGCCTCTATCGAATAGGATTTAAGAAAATGTAAAGTGGTTTTGCGTAACATATGTTTGATGTAAGGCCAAAGAGCTTTCTGACTGCAATAAGAAACTAGTAGCTGACTGTGCTCTATAAAAAAAAAAAATGTAGGGCGTTTTGGACCTTTGAGCTTTAAAAAATGGGTTCGTATGGGGAAGTCAACATCGACATTTTCATCTTTCACCGATTGTTAACAAGATACAGTAGGTGGCAATCCGGATGAGCAAAAACACAATAGACAAAACTTAAAAACAAACAAAAAGGCCAAACAAAATGAAAAAAAACAAACAAACAAACAAAAAACAAACAAACACACGACCACAAAATTAATAGTAGTAGCACTAGAATATCTGATAAAGTATAATTGATTCATTAGTTCATGAGCAAATTTGCTTAATTTTGACGGCAAATTATGAAATGTTATGTATCAATTTAAATAATTTAAATTAAAAATATAATTTAAATAATTAAAAATATAATTAAAATAAGTGCCTACACTGCAATTGTATTTAACCGCCATTTTAAGAATTAATGATAGCACTATATGTTTTCTTATAGTAGCTCAACAATAAGTCAACAATACATCAGTTATATTACGTTAATAAATTTAAGGTAATCCATAAATGTATTGAGCGTTTGTGGCGACCATTTCGAATTCTTTCGATCATTCAACTTTTACTTTGTTATTAAAAAGCAAAGATCTATGTGTTTGTAAATTAAAAATGGGCATGCAAATGTTTTTAGCCGACTTCTAGTCAGAATTGGTATTTGGCCGCCATTTTGTTTTGAGGTCAAAAATCCTGTACCATTCCGCATGCGGCATGTTTTTTTTTATTTCGGTTATCGGTTGAGCCAGTGCCGTGCGTGAACTTGGTTGCCGATCCATACCCGTCATCGCAGGTTTCCTCCTAGCAATTCTTTGGTGTTATAGAGGCGTATCTTAAATTTGTTGCATTTGCAATATTGATTTTTGACTTGTGCACTGCCGAATTTTAGAACTACCACTACCACTACTACTACAAGAACAAGAACTTATATTAATTACAAGACATAGACCCACTTGGTGTTAACACACCAATGTGAACTCGCGCACGGGATTGATGTACAATAAACCAGAATGGAACTGTCTACCTGAAACCCTCGTCAATATCACTACAACTGAAGCATTTAAAGAAGAAACAACCAAGTAGCTAAGAAACCAACCCTCCAGCATGTAACTAACATCTAGCGCACTCACTAACCTATGCGTTTGACCCCTACTGTCGAGGAGCTGCCGAGTACATATGTCAAAGTGATGTTTGTTCGTTTTGATGAGTTGCTATAATTGAAGAGTTTCTTGGCCGCCGTCGTCTGAGCCCATAGACAATGTTGAGGTATAGCGCCACCAACCGGCCACCACCTTTTTCAAATCAACATATATTAAGTCATTATATTTACGTTATCAAAAAGGAGTAACATTGAAATCCTATTCATAATATTGGTCCAAATGACAGCGAGTGTATTGTTATATTTCGCGCAGTAAATGCCACAATGTAATGTAATCTGAAAACATCTCAAATATGTTCCTATCTCAGCCTCGTTCGCAGCATTGAAAATCGCAGGTGTCTCTCTGAAGTAATCTCTTATAGCTCCGTATTCATCAAGATCACATCTTTGTTGCCAAGGCCAGCCATCGTCCCACTTTCACTTCACATAGCCAGTAGCTGACAAGCTAACGAGTGGGTCGACGAGGCCAGCAAGATAAGTGATTCAAATTTTATTAAATAAGCACCACAACACAACATTATTGCAATAGAATTTTGATATTTATTTGACAGGCCGCACCCCCCAACGAGGCCATCCTGGCAAATTATCTGCTTTCTGCTTGGACATTTTATAATTTTTTTTAACACAATGAGTTTCTACCTGGGGGGTTCATTTTTCTTAAAGCACATAGCTAGCAGTGCGGTGCTAGCTCATTTTGACGGCTTTGGCAAAAAAATAAGCCTGCATATTTTTGTATTGCAGTTTAGACAACGAATCACATACGGTATCCAATAGGTACTACAACATAATCAAAAATTGTTTTGGTTCATCGATTTCGCAAACATCCTGGCAATGACAACATCCATACAGAATTCTTTGAAGATTGGCATCCGCAGCTGTGCGATGGCTCCAACGCTTCCTTTCTACTTGTTCTACTTGCATGGGAAACGTCAACTATTCCCTCCATATGGAAGAACTTCAAAGTCATTCAATCCTGAAGCCCAAGAACCAGCAAAGACCCCCAATAGTTACAGCCCCATCTCGCTACTATCTCACATCTATAACTGCTTGAGCGACTGATACTCGGCAGGATCAATGATACGGTCAAGGAAGGCAAATTTACCACCCTTTAGACCCTCCACCAAGCTGGATTCGAGAGGTAAATCACAACTGATCAGATATCAAGACTAGTTAATGACTCGAACTAGCCTTCCAGAAGAAGCAGAAGTTTGGAGGCATCTTCATAGACCTAACTGCTGCGTACGATACAGTCTGGCACCGGGGGCTCTACTCAAGCTAACTCAAAATCTTCCCTGATGTCAGGCTTGTCAAGTTCATTATGCTTCTCATCCAAGACAGAACTTTCGTCCTGGAGACATCAATGGCACGCAGTAGAAAGCGCAACTTTCGGAAATGGTGTCCCACAAGGTTCTGTCCTGGCACCCGTCCTCTTCAACATCTACGTCTAAGATATCCAAAGGGAGATTGTTCGGCATTCGTACTCCTACGCATACGACACGAACACGGCACTTGGAATAGTTGCTGATTGCTTTGAGTCCTTAGAAACAGTGTTGCAGAAAGACCTAATCACTGTAAATCAATTCCTTCCACCTTAGATGGCACTTGAAACTCATTAAACCCAAGACCGCAGCTCTGTTTTTCCACCTTGCAAATCCGATGCGCAAAAAAGAGCACTAACCCTCACTCTAGATGGAGAAAAACGGTCACATGAACCCCAACACCGAAGTACCATGGCGTCACATGGACCGCAGCCTTACTTTCCTCAACACACCAAGGCAGGTCGCGCAATACGCAGTCCTCGTGTCAACCTCCTCATAAGGCTCGCAAGGACTGGATGGGTGCATCCTTTGACACCTTACATCAACTGTTGCCTTGGCATACTCCACCTCTGAATACGCTGCACCAGTATGGAGTCACAGCGACATTCACTTATACAAGATTGATGTCGTCTGATGATTCAATGAGACTTGTTATTGGTTCCTTTTGGCGACGCTTGTAGAATACCTTTCAATTCTGTCTGGCAAAGCTCCTGCAAACCTTAGGAGGAACCTTCAGATCAATCAAGCTCGCCAAAATTGTGATGAACCTGGTAGCCCTAATCCCACCACCAACACCCTTTGAGGATCGTTGAATTCCACGGAATCACTTTGCTATCCCATCCATGACACTGCAGTCCAGTTCCCTATCGATCATCCTGATCATGACAGATGGTATGAGCAATGGTATCCTCTACTTTGACCTAAAGCTGTGTGGACAGCCATCTAGCAAGCAAAGCTGTGCCTTGATAGGAAAGCATGGGTCAACCTCAACAGACCAGAACTGGCGTTGGTCGTACAAAGAACTTCCTTCCCAAGATCGGAGTAGAACTTCACCAAACTGCGATTGTGAGAGCCACAAACCCATAAGCCACATCATAGATGACTGGGTGAGGTCTACACAGTCCCCAGAGGAATTCCAGGCCGATCACCACCTGGATGATGAAACTACAGCGGTTAAAGACGGATCTTCCCTGTGATTTTGGACTTCAACGAGAACGAACGATTTTTCCACGAAGTTGGTCTACTAACGAAGTTGTCTTTAAATACACATAAAGACAAGAATGTCAGTATATGTTTTCGTTATTTCACACTTTTATGAGTCATGTGGTTTAATGCGGTTTATTCTTCCTGGCAAATAGGCAGTATGCAACTGTCCTGGCTGTGAAAATATTTTTATAAGTTCATACCTTCAAGAGCGGATATATACTATCAGGTTGGTCGTTGTTGGGTCATCCTGATCTGGAGTAACATACTAAAAATCTAAGATAATCAAGGGGTTTACACAGTGGTCAAATATGAAAAGGGTTAAAATGTGTAAAAAGTACACCATCACCTTTCAACGATTAAAAATACAGTTTAAAGGCAAAATATCTTCAAGGTCACATTAAGGGTAACAAGAATAGTCTTTAAAAAAAGACAAGCATCGCTGAGCTAGTGTTTGACAGGGGGTAGGACATGCCAACCTAACAGCAACAGCGAATTCAAAATCTAAGGAAAAATTGTATAGCAAAATCTTGTATATTTATTGACCTCCTGGTAAGATAACAATAGTCATATAGCTCTGAATTTGACTAATTGAACGTCTTTCAATTGTATGCAAGTCTTCAAACACCGTGGAACAATTCCAGCATCCATTATTATTTGTTATTGCAGTATGTGGCATTTTGCCTTTGGATAACGAGTTGAAATATTTGTTACAGACATTTATATATGCATTATTTTGTGATTATATTCAAGAAAATTGCGTACTTGTTCTTCAAACAAGAAAACGTGACAAATTTGACAATATGTTGTAATAGTACGACATATAAAATGTTCATAACTTTGATGATCTTTAGAGAGAGATGAAATAGCAACAGCTAATGCAAGTATAGAGCTGGTATTTTCATTTGCACTGGCAATATAAGATAACTTTGCACACATAGGCAGGCCTAGAATTGCATTTTGCATAATGTATGATTATTGCATGTACTTTTTGGTAATTAAAATCAACACTCTTAAGATATCTCTTCAGATATTTTGGAAATGAATTTTTCATTGTTGTCTGGTTTAACACTGATATCACATTTGGGGTCATTTTGTAATTCAGATTAGTATAACAACTAAGACAATGAATGACTACATCACTTTGTGTTGGAAAAAAGAGTGTCCTTGTCGCATTTAACAATATGCATTAATTATGTGTATGAATGTTTATAATGCAATAAGTGCAACCGTTATTACAAACAAGAGCTATGGTAGAGGAATTTATTGTTATTAAAATAGAATGAGATATTTACATTGCTAATGATACATACTACTATGCTTGTGATGTATTGACAGTCCATGAATTGCAATCATTTATTGTAAAACATCCCCTAATTATATCAGTGTAATAAGTTAGTTCACAGACGTAATCACATACATAACTGTACTTAGGCCAAGACGTGCAATTTTTCTATAGTAACTGTTGTAAAAATTTTTAACTGATTTGGTTTACCACTACTAGCAATGTGGTTACCTATGAGAATAGCAGATATCAAATCTTTTGCTATCCAACTATCTAGTGGTTTTACAGTTGTCAGTCGATTTAATTAACGATGCAATAATTGTTATATGTCAACATCATGTTCTGATATTTGCAAACTTGGTGCACACATGTTATTATTGCAGACCAGAATATGTAACAGTTCATATTGCACGCAATTTTGAGGCAAAAATGAATTACAACTTGTGTTCAGTTGGTTTGGTATTTGATTACAAGTCCGATTTATAGGCCTACATTGTTCGCTTTTATTTACATTTGTAGAAATGTTTGTGTTACAATCAGAATTGTATTCAGAACTAATAAGTACAGGTGTTAAATTATATCCATGTCCCCAATCATGTAGAAACCAAGTATTTCATTAAAGCAGAAATCGAATGGAACAAAAAAGCTCCTGCTGTCCCATTGGAGGATGGCTGTCCAGAACTATTACGAGCATGCATGAGAATCGACAATAATATAGTTGTCGCAACCTTGGTATATTACTGTTATAGTAGTTGCACCCATTGTAAGCAACATGTGTGGAGAAAGTTGTCTACTAAATAAGATACATTCGCGCAAGCTAGTAGCTGACATAATTTATGTTGCTGTTATAATCAATCACACCATAAATGAGATCTGTGTAATACTCTATTTGGTAGGTTGACCTATCTGCATTATAGGTGATAGTTCGTGGAAGATCTGCATGTAAAAGATATCTACATCTATACCATTATATGGAGTGTATTAGAAATAATGTTTGAATAAAGTACCTTCAAACATAGGATGTAATACATTTTCGACATTCCAGTTTTGTACTTGAAGAACTACAGATTGAATTAAAATATGAGCGCAATTGCTATGCACTGTCTACCAGCAACAGACCCAAAAATCGACACATTTCCTTGTTGGTAAGGTACACGTACAAGTGTCTCATATTCAGTTATTTCCTGGTTTTCTTTCACTGTGATCAATTTGTATACATTACATTGGCAAATATAACATTAACTCATCCGCTGATTCATCAACAATTGCCAAAAATACGGAATGATAATGTCCACTCTACCAAAATTCCAATTCGTAATATAGATGATGTGACATTTGTTTATGTTTATGGCGCCCCCTGTTGGTGTAGGGGAGAAACTGGCAGGCAAAAGCACCTATACTTTGCATGGGGAAATTCTGTTTTTTGCTGTAACTTTTGTTTCGAATTAAATAATACTAACTTTCTTATCAAGCATAATAAGCTAATGCTACCAGCTGCATTTTGTGACCAATTTAGATCAGGAAAGATTCTGCAAGTAATTTATAACCAGATTTTATGTGGTCTGTCACAGAAACTACTGTAATATTTTGCCTGCTAGAAAACAACAGAGGGCGTCCTGAATGTCAACAAGTGACAGGTCACATCATCTATACAATACGAATGACCAGTGCATTTGGATATAACTACATTCGATAGCGCCTTACATATCAATAATACACGCCCTCTACAAATCTACTATACACGCGATCGTGTACAGAAAGAACACATCAGGAACTGACTCTATTACTACTGAAATACATCTAAAAAACAGCCAATCAAGGATACGTTTCAGTACGCGATCAGAAACACGATTGCACTATCTGCTACAGGCCAACTTGTACAATCTAACTGGCTTCCATATGAAAGGAAGTCCTTTAAAACTGCAGCAGTGACGGCATACCATCTCTTCAACTAAATGGAATTATACATTCACCGCAACACTTTTTAACAAAGCTGGGGCCACCATAACGCCACATGAACGTATCGCCATTCAAAATTATAGCATCTTCGATGCAAAAATGGTGTCAAAGTGTTACATAATACCATACACATTACATGCATTGTCTATGATATTTTGTTATTTAATTAGAATGCAAAATATTGCCGCCGGACTGTATTGGGCCAATGAGAGGTTACAAGCCAAAGGTCACATAATTATATTGAACTTTTAAACACGAAATCTCGATTGTGATGCCCTAAACAATTTGAGACCAGTTTTAACAAAATTGGACCATTTTGTAAACGTTCCATGAGGACGACCTTGAAACGTTAACATCCCATTGTATCAAAACTAAAAATAAGTCCTAGATAGGGAAAACTGTACCTTTTTAAAGTTTACCAATATTGGAATAAAATGGTATATATTTTAATACGAATTGAACACTTAATTTTACCCTTGTACAAACTTTCCCTTATTTCTGATTTCCTTAGATTTTTCTCTGTTATTCCTGATTGCGTCCCCCATTTTAATTTTTTTAAGTAACATATATCTAACATTGTGATATTATCTAAAAGCTTAGTTCATTATCTTTAATTTGTTGTAAAAAATCTTTCACATCGGTTCTGTATAGACAGAGCTATAGTCGTTTAAATCAAGTAGTCGGTTTTGGGCTGTCCACGGATTCACATTAAAATGAACGGCTTACTGTATTTTGCGAAACGAAACGAAACAGAACTCCCATTGGATTACACGCTTTATTCCGTCATGCATACATAACGTGCATAACGGAATAAAGCGTGTAATTCAATGGGAGTTCTGTTTCGTTTCGTTACGTTTCGCAAAATACAGTAAGCCAAATGAACGGCTTTCAGCGAAGCAAAGCAGTGTCCAGAAGAATAAGACCGAGAATGTCTCGGAAGCTGCGAATGAACCAATAGCATGTGAGGTTGTGGGAGTTCAAAATTAATATTGGTCGACCAAAATGGGGCACATTTTCGCAGATTTTGCTCATAAAATCCAAGCAAAACATCATTTAGCCCTAAGATTTAATAGGGTAAATGATTAAAATCTCTTTCGTAAAATTACTACAATACACCAATATTGTACACGAGGAAAGAGGAACATCACAAGCAATAAGTCTGTATCTCTTTGGTATCAAAAGTTAGAATTCACTGGTATTTTTTATTACAAAAAACGACTGGTAAAAGAGGCTAACACTATTGTGTAAAATTACTATAATACACCAAAATTGTACACAAGAAAAGACGAACAGAAAATAACAATCAATATTTCCGTATCGCGAGCTCAACGTGCAAAATTTTCCCCATATAAAACGTTGCCGAATTGGCTTGTTGCCGAATTGGTGTCGCCGAATTGGTTTGTTGCCGACTTGACATGTCACCGAAGCGTCCAGCATACGTAAACATAACAGCATGAAAAAAGCACTTTGTCGTCGATTTGGCCTGGTGACCCTCGCTTATAAAATGATCCTTAGACATCCAAGAACATCGTCAGGTATGTGTTTTGATCAGAAAGTTTAAAATAGAATCAATTTTCCAATATGGCGGTATGAATTGCCACGACGAGTGTGATGTTTTATCACAGTAATATTGCACAGTTCTAATATTTTTTTATTAATACCCCGGGTATTAATTAGGAACTTTGACCTTGGTAGGTCCGAAACAGCGTCCACCAACTCGCTAGTTTTTTGTATTGGTAATCAGCGAAAATAAGCGTGTTCGTGCCGATTGAAAATAAATTACCGGGACAGCTGTAAACTGAGCATCAATGGACACATCATTTTAATGTTACCGTAACGAACGAACACACGAACACACTCACTAACAGAGTTTCTGGACGATTTGGGCTATTTATTGACTGCAGAATCTGCAGGATAAATGTGATGCTATTTAACCCCACAAAATTCAGTCACAATTTACCATCGATGCCCTCTTAACGTTTCTACGTCCTCGTCACTGATAAAAATCATTTGAAAAATAAATTAACTTGATACATGTATCAGTTTCTGGAGGAGTTGAATGAATTATACCATAGTTATGAAGGAACAGGCATGACTACCTTTTGTGGTTTAAAGTATTGCCTATATTTGTAGACCAAAACATACCACATCTTGAATTGTTTCAAATAAAACTTACCATTATCACTGGCTTTTACACCTTTAAGATACCACTGTAGCATAGACATACCCTTATAGTGTGGTTTGGTATGTCAATGAAACAGTTCCCGTAGGATTTTTGTGCTAAAATTGATTTTCTTGCTGTTTTTCATTCAATAGGGACCAGACTGTCAGAAAATGATGGGGTGCAAATTTTCGGACTGCTGCCCCCTTCTTCAAGGGAAAAATTTAAAATTGTGTCAAATTGTATTTTAATGTCCATTAACATGTTCGTCTCCTTATAAGGATTACAAAAATATATATTTGTATAGGTTCCGACCTTAAGTTAAAGCGCTATAGCCTCATAATGGTTCAGATCATCCTGGGTAAAATTTACCTACGCCCAGATGTTTGTTGAACTGGTGATAGTTGTTGTATTGTTTCCCAGGATCCAAAAATGTATTATTTTTACAGTGTTTGAACATTTGGTGGCTAATACATGCAAATGTCGCAAGGATCTACATGGTCATGGGGGTATCACCAAAACATTTTTTTTTCTCAGATTGCAATGGTGATATCACCAATCAGTTAAAATGCTTTTTCCCTGTTGCAGTATGACACAGGAATCATTGCACCACTTTCAACAACATCGATCAATTTACCGCCCATGGTTGGACCTTGAACCATTATGGGGCTATACCCCCTTAACTAAAGGTCGGACCAGAGGGTATTTTGAGTCATCCCACAATGCAACCAGTTTTGGGAAATTCACCTCAATAGGGTTCATCTGACAACATAAAAATCGCTATTCTTAACAATAAAAACGCTTACTGTAACGCTTATTTTAGCCACAAAGCGTTAGTACTAGACAATTGTTTGCATGATTAAGAAAATGTCATTGTGTTCCTAAACTTTTGAACACTTTTTATCCCTAAGTACTGACATGTGTTTAGTACAGTACGGTATAGGCACATTGCTATGCATCATGGGATTGATTCAAAACACCCTCTGGGTTGGAACCTAGGCAAATATATACTTTTTCTAATCCTTATGAGATGACGAACACGTTAGTGTACATATTAAAACACAACTTGACTCGATTTTAAATTTTTCCCTGTACTAACATTTTCCCCTTGAAGAAGGGGGCATCAGTCCGAAAATTTGCACCCCATCATTTTCTGACAGTTTAGGCCCTATTGAAACCCAAACAGCAACAAAATCAATTTCAGCATGAAAATCCTACGGGAATACACACCAAACTACACTTTTATCATTTTGGGGAGTCATTTGCGTAGTTGGCCACAGTGCATTCAAATGGGAATCCGTGGATAGGGAAAAAGCTGACTACTTGATTCAAAAGACAGTAGCTCTCCTATGCTTAACCGATTGGAATTATCTTTGCAGCAAATTAAAGATAACGAAATAGGTTTTCCGATGATACCACATAATTATTTTAGATATTTATTATTTTTAAAGGTGTTTTATATTTATTTTAAATAAAATTAAAGGTATTATATATGTAAATATTCAAAATGGCGGACACAATCAGTTTCAAGATTTTTTTTTATTCGCCCTGTCTTACCTCAAACGGTTATAACAGTTTTGTTGTAATTATTTTGGCGTCAAAACATTAATTTCCTCGTCTACTTGCCCAAGCTCACAAGGCGTTGGCCGCAGCGGGCTCAAACCCACAATATTCGGATTATGAGTCGGCCGTCATATCCACTGGACCACACGTGTATGGCGAGCTTAGAGTCATAACGTATTGGTCACAACGCGTTCCTTTCTCAGCAACGAGTTGCTTTCAGAAAACAAAGCGTTACTTAGGTAACCAATCAGAAAAGTGAAAAAGTAACGCGTTGTTAATGAAAGCATAGTGCTTTTAGGCAGAAGTAAAAAACTAATGAAAGCGACGATTTGCTAACTTGCTAGCTTGCCATACACGTGCCCTATTGATGCACGCCGCTGATCATAATTGATGCATGTTTGATCATAAATGATTGAAGAAGAATTATAAACTAAACGAGAGTAGATTTCAAGGTGTCCCACCAGATTACAACACATAATTTTCTGTATTTAATATGAAAGGCTACCAACATACCTCAATTAAAATAATTTCATCTGAATCCAAGTTCGGTCCACCGTAAATAAGTCATGGTAATGCCCATAGCACCATAATGATAGGTCAGCCAATCTTGCAGAAGAATGAGAACTAGATCTGTCGACAGATCTGAACACAGTCGAGAGTATTGACAGGAAATGACCCCTAGGCATTGGCCATTGCCGAGCACACTGTGATGAGGCCTCAAGTGTTTAATCTGCAGTGAGTCCGTGACCTGGAAAACGTTATCTGTAGGGTAGCATTTTAAAAATGAAAACTTTTGACCCTTGTGACCCCTACAGATTCTTGATCAAATTTATACCGTAACTTTGTATAGGGTATTAACACATACATAAAGTCAAGTGATCATGCTTTGGAGAGAGTAGCATTTTAGTGTAAATAATATTTGACCCCGTGACCTCATCATGACCTTTGAGAGAAGTGTTCACAGAAAGATAGAAAGAAATAAAGTAAGAAAGCATTATTATCTCTCTATATCACATCTCATTTGCTCGATATGTCCTCTACACCCTCTCGCCTCCCCCTCTCTTTCTCTCTTGACATCTGTACATGTTGAAAGAGGCTATCAAAATCAAAACGGAAATAAAACTATTAACAAATAATATATAACAAAACTTAATACATGAACCTTGCTGTAACTGAATAAAATATTAAAAAACAGAAAAAAACTAAATAAATGAAAGAGTCACGGCTTAATGCTTGTAGAGGTAGCATTTTTAGTGTAAATAAGCTTTTGACCCCAGTGACCTATCATGACCTTTGAGAGAAGTGTTCACAGAAAGAAGAAAGGGAAATAAAGTAAGAAAGAAATTATTATCTCTCTCTATCACATTCATTTGCTCTATCTGTCCTCTACACCCTCTCGCCTCCCCCTCTCTTGCTCTCTACATCTGTCATGTTTAAGAGGCTATCAAAATCAAAACGAATAAAACTATTACAAATATATATAGCCTATGACATTTTTCATACAAGAAAGGAAATGTGGTGAAATACGGAAAACCGGTATTTATGCATGTTCCGTAAAATAAATAAATGAAGAGATTCATCAGGTTCGTAGAAAATACATTTGAGAAACTGGAGTAACTATTTGTTGTTCGCAGTCTTTGAGAGGATATGCAAAGAATTTCGCCTCAAAATGAACTCCACGGAAGTCTATGAAAAAACCGATTCTATGAGATTTTGGAACGAAATTGATGATCAAAGAACATATGTCTTGAGCATATGGTCATGAGAATAAATATATGGAAAAAATATCTATGACTAAGTAGAAATGGTAAAGGACATATTTGCCATTGTGGTAATGGAAAATAATAATAAAATTTGGTCAAGGAAATATGTGAATAGATGAATATGTCAGGAGTAATTGAATAAAAATGGTTATCCCCCCCACCCCCTCTCCCCCCCCTCCCCCCCACCCCCCCCCCCCCCCCCCCCCCCCCCCCTGGACTATATGGAAATATGCTCTGAAGCAGTGGAGAAACATTCAGAAAGGCAAATACTAATCCAGGAGCATATTTGGATATGGTCCTTTAGCATTTTACTTAGAGTATTTCTCAGATTACTTATGCTACAGGACCATATGCATGCGGTCCTGGACCATATGATTCTGGAGCCAAAATCTCATAGAAGCGAAAAACCGCGGGTCTTGAATAGAACCGTTAATACCCGTAGTGTTGCATTTTCCATAATCCTGATTTTGGGTATTTCGGTAAAATACGCAACCATCCAAAACGAGAACGAACGTTAAACTAGAGAGACCGCTACATGCTATGAACATGAAATTTGGCACACATATTACGCAAATACAGGCCGAGTGAACCATGAAGGGCGATTCAAAATTTGTGTTCCAAATTCATTAAATTTACGCCATGAAATTATGCGATTGGTCGATTGCGGTTGCCATGGAAACGGTATTAAAAATTCGGCGTCATGGTTCACTGCTTATTTACCTCCTGCATAGGTCACCCACGTTCTTCCCAGTAGCATGTTTAGTTATTTAGTTCCATTCGTTCTAGGGTAGGCCAATCAGATGCCTTACGTGGTTACCATGGCAACCAGAGCAAAAATTGTCATAGTTTCAAAACCTTCTGGGGACATGGGCTACAATATTATATATAAGTGTATATACCACTATTTAGGGAAATTAAGAAAATCATTCAAAGTTCACTGCTTCAGACCCCATACCCCCCACCCTTAACTGGGTAGACGATTTTTAAAAGAGTTGACATTGTTTTTTTGCAAAATATAGTAGACTTGATATTTTCAGCATAAACGTTTGGGTGCGAGTATATGAAATAGGACAGCGCGTCGAAAATATAGTACGAAAAACAGACCAAGTCAGTTGGTTAGAATGGTATAATAGACTAAATGACAATGGGAGTGCGTTACAATAATTGACTGCATAGTTATAGCCTCAGATAAACTAGGGTTGTCACACTTGAATTACTTAGATAATTCTTTATAATTGGAATAAATATAGTAAGTGGTGGAGCTGAAGAAAAACGAAAAAGCTTGACGTATGTTTTTTCCATGCCAGTTTGGCTTGCAAAAATTTCTATAGCATAAAATGCAATCTATCAAGAAAAATCTGACACATAGGGGAAGTCCATGGGGTAAACAAACAATTGTCGAGTCAACATCAACACAAGGGTCTGGGGAAATTGCAGGCACAACTCAAGCAATAAAGCTCTTTTGAATTAGTCTATGCATATTTGAACTTGCCTGAACTTTTCGGTTGGCATAACAAGCGTAACAAGATGTACCTGGCCTTACAAGCAAGAACCTTGCATTTTGATTTGGCGCGTAATTGTGAAACATTGGCGGCTGACAAAGAATACTAATATACATAGCAGTGGAGTGGGATTGCGTTGAGATTATTCTGTTCTATATTATTATATACTATTGATATAACCAAATCACTGTGGATTGAAAGTTCATACATGCGATCCGCGCAATGCTTTGAAAACAGTTCAATTTAGATTATTTTAACAAAATTGTTGCATTCCGTTATTATTCCAACAAAGCTAGGTTGAAAATACGTTTATGACCTTATGGCTTGCCATAAACGCGTTGTGATATTTCCACACCGCGGTCTAAATAATTGCACGACGTTGTAGGTCTATTTCTGTATTAATAATAATAATAATAATAAATGCATATAGATGCGCTCTTCAACAAAAACTTAAAATACGAAATTAATATACAACATGACATACAGCATAATAAGGACACTAACAATTCCAAAGTTAACCAAATTTAATATCCGGAAATAAGTATATGTTCTAGGAACCGTTTACGGGGATTATTGATGAATCTATCGGCAAATATATAATGAAAGATCCCTAAATATGACGTACCCGATGGTTTTCATGGCAATTGGAGTATTCCTGGCGAAGAAAAACCACCATATTCATGCTAACTTTCGATGCAGTAGACTATTTAAGGAAGCCGCCATGTTATTATTTAAGCTATCGTTTTGCCAAAGCCACGTTAGTCTTTCACACCAATTGAAAGATGATCGGTGGTTAGCAAGTTCAGGCCTGTATGAAAGACTATCGCGTTTACTTTTAACATTGAAATTAAAAACACAGCTTAAGTTAACGTTTTCCTTTAAATATATAAATTTATCAAAAATGGCATACATTTGTGCCTAATTTTTATAAAATGAGCCTGGGATTCTTGAGAAATATAGTTTTTAAAATAAAATTAGCGCTACTCGGTACATTGAAAAGTACGTATAGATTGCTGAACCGCGCATTAGTGGGTTAGTGGCACTGATCTCTATAGATGAGGTGACATCGATGTTTACAAACACAAGTTAGCACCTGGTATGTACTGACATGTTAGAGGTGCGAAGAATATGCCCATGCAGTTACAGCATTCAATAGCCTTATCACGCCTGATTGAGCGCAAATTTTAAAAGCACAAGCCCTGCAGATGCTCACGCACACTGCCGGGCAGTGCTTTGTTCGTTGCCCGGCGTTGACGTCACATGTCAACTCATCTATACAATGGATTGGAAACATGGGCTTCGTAATTGAGGCACTGACGGCCATATTGGTCATCCAAAAAGAGCCCAAGCAGGTGGTTAAGAGCCGGTCATTTATACAAATTTGTTCCCATTGAAATGTGGATTAGCGACATAACAGACTACAGAATCAAGCCAATTCATTGAGCTCATTGTATTTGCGCGTATGGGATGGCATGTCTCTAAAACGTGCATTCGGGATACAACTTCTGTTAAACAGGTGTCTCTGGAATGCTATTGTGTTCGGTAGACCAAGATGTCCGCCCGTTGCTCCATTCATCTAATATACAATTACTGTTATGTAGTAAATCCATTGTATAGAGATCAGTGGTTACAGTGCGACTGCGATAAAACTATAAATATTACACGACCCCTTTTAAAATGTCCACGTTTTCATGGATTGTTAGTGTTTAGGCCAACTAAAACCTTTGTTAATCACAAAATGATATCTAAAACACCCCTCTTTACATTTTTCTCAAATCACTGAGGTTTTAAAAAGTGTATTTTTTTTTGCAATAAAAATTTCTAAACGAACTTCGCTCCTATCCTTTGTGTGCTCAACGAAGTTCACACGGATGAGGCTTGTGGCAAACTTGCTGAAGTCACGTGATATATTTTCGCTGGCTTCTTTTTCGGGATTGCATGCGGCGTTGTAAATACACCACAGGGAATAAACATGGTAGCTTCCATGATTGCTGTACAGTTGGGTTAAATTTGTCGGAATAAATCTGGATTTTTTTCGCAAGGAATACTCCAATGGCCATGAAAAACATCTGGTACGTTTTATTAAGGGATAGTTCATTATATATGTGCCGATAGATTCATATAAATAAATCACTTTAAATCACTTGTTAGTGGTTGCCTTTTGGCGTCCCTGTAGAATATCTTCCAATTCTGTCTGGCATAGCTCCTGCAAACCTTAGGAGGAACCTTCAGACGATCAAGCTCGCCAAAAAATGTGATGAACCTGGTAGCCTAATCCCCCCACCAACACCCTTTGAGGATCAGAGAATTCCACGGAATCACTTTGCTACCCAATCCATGACTCTGCAGTCACAGTATCCCTATCGATCATCCTGGATCAATGACAGATGGTATGAGCAATGGTCATCCTCTACTTTGAACCTAAAGCAGTTTGTGGACAGCCCATCTAGCAAGCCCAAAGGCTGTGACCTTGATGGGTCAACCTCAACAGACTCAGAACTGGCGTTGGTCGTACAATTTGTACGACCAACGCCAGTTCTGAGTCTGTTTGTACTACAAAGAACTTCCTTCACAAGATCGGAGTAGAACTTTCACCAAACTGCGATTGTGGAGAGCCACAAACCATTAGCCAAATCATAGATGACTGTGAGGTCTACAAGTCCCCAAGAGGATTTCTAGGCCTGATCAACCTGGACGATGAAACTATCAGCTGGTTAAAGACGGATCTTCCACTGTGATTTTGGACTTGCACGAACGAACGAACTTTAAAGACACTGTTGGGAAGGTGCCTCTCTAATGTTAACAGGAAGCTTGTTCCACAGCCTAGGACCAATTGCGTTGAATGATCTGTCGCCAAATCTACGCTTGGTGCGAGGAATAAAAAGCCGTGCAACAACAGAAGGCGACCGTAGCCTTCGTCTTGTACCATCAGAATTACTATCCAACAAATTATACAGATTTTGACCGTCAGTAAGGTGTGATGGAGCCTGTCCTTGAAGCGACTTATAAGGATTTTTGTATCTGATACAAGGCAACCAATGAAGAGTGTAGTTGGGTCATTTGAAGCAATTCCGTTACCGTGGAGAGCAGAGCATCATTTCTTAGTGGATTTGTCTTCTATGAAGGTTAATAAACAAATTTAGCGGGGATGCCCCTCCTGAAAGAGTAGGCGGAATCCAGGAAATTCATAATACAGGAGTAAGAAATGAAAAATGCATGGATTGCTGTAAAAAGGTAACCAAAGTGTTTGTCTTGTCAGAAGGATTAAAAAAAGGTAATAGTTTGAACTACTTACAACGTATGGTTACGGAGATATAAGACAAAAATCGTCAAATATCAAAGGTCATCACCAAAGGTTAAATCTTTAATATTGCACCAATTTCTATGAAATTGGTCTCAAATTGTTAGGCTTTCCACAGGGATTGCAACAAAAGTAGTTGATACTCTCATTTGTATTTGTTTATTGAGATAAATGACAAGGTTGATCCCATTGACCTCTATTGATCTCCAAATTTTTAAATTATGTTAGACGGTGCAAAATGTTTTTGTTGCAGTCTTTGAGGAAAGACGAACAATTTTAGCCCATTTTTAAAGAAATCGGAGCAATATTTCAGATTTAACCTTTTGTGATGACCTTTGACATTTGATGATTTTTGTCTTATAACTCCGTAACCATACGTTGTAAGTAGTACAAACTATACCTTTTTAATCCTTGTGACAAGACGAACACTTTGGTTACCTTTTTATAGCAATCCAAGCATTTTTTTTTAATTTTTGACCTCTGTATAATGCATTTTCCCCCCTTCTGGATTCCGCCCACGTTTTCAGGAGGGGCACCCCCGCTAAATTTGTTCATTAACCTTCATAGAAGACAAATCTACTGAAAAATGATGCTCCACGGTCACGGAATTGCTCCAAATGACCCAACTAGTGATTAAAAGTTGAGACGAACTCTTGTCACGACCGCATGCGAACACCAAACGCGCAGCTTTATTTTACAAGCGCTGGGGCCTTTTGAGATCACAACGCGTTGCGACTTTGGTACAACGCGTGGCGGCAATGCGTTATGACAACTCTTTGCGGGAATACGTAATTATATCCCTTATATGGCTTGCGACGTGCCTTTTAGTAGATATTGGCACAATCGGAACTGGGATCGCATTCCAATAGTGCTAACGTAGCGCAGGATAACGTTGCGTCAACGTCATCGTAATTGATACGTAGCGTACAAGATAGCAGAGAAGGACATGTCATGATGTCAACATTACCTGATTTCATTTCTAAAATACCCACTCAATCCCTGATTTGATTGTCTCGGCTCTTGGTGTTGAAAAATTGCTGAAAAACCTAAACCCACACAAGGGCATGGGGCCTGATGGTATTTCTTCGCAACTTTTGAAAGAGTTCGCCAGCGACATTTCCCCAGTTCTCGCCATAATTTTTCAAACTTCATTAGATTCCGGTGTGAAAGCAGATATAGTCCGCCGGGAGCCACAGTCCGGGCTCTATAGATGGAATAAAGCGTGAAGCTAATGTTGCGTGAAGAGAGTTGAGTGCCCTATTCTTTACTGTTGTAAGCGGACTATGAGTTCGACGGACTATAATAACTTCTACACCGGTACTCTTCCTAAAGATTGGAAACATGCAAATATCTCGGCCATACACAAAAAGGGAGATCGTATTAGAGCTGGTAATTACAGACCAGTTTCTCCCACCTCAGTCTCATGTAAATTGATAGAGTACATACTTCATTCACACATCATGATTTTTTTGATAAACACAAACCCTCACAACATGGAAAAAAGAGATAAGATGGAAGAACGTCGACGGTCACCATCCGATTTTAATCTGTTATCCATCCACCCGCAGAAATGGAAGGGATTCAACAGCGACCCTTTGATCGTAATCCCTCTGCCGCAATCGATGATTGGCGAGCAATCATTACTGGAGAATTTTTTGAAAACTCAATATACCAATACGTAAAAGTGTAAAAGTATATTGCATATTGCAACATGTTCCGGCTGTTTTCGTTAAATACGCATTGTTTGTACATCGTTATGCGTTCAGCTTTAGTGCCCAAGACTGCCCAGTGTGAGAAATAAAGGATGAAAGTTTGACTAAATTTGAACGTCTTGACCCGGGGGCCGTCTTGGATTTTCTTTGGGCACCCATGCTCGTTCCAGAGTTCTGAAAGTTACCCCTAACGGGACCAATTTTTAGTTAAAAATTATTAAATTGGTTAAAATTGTCTGTGATATTTCTGTCATACTAGTTTCAGTGAAAATATACAGTTTTTAACCTAACGGTACAGCAGTAATATGACATCCTTACTGTGCTACTTTAAATATATTTCCCCTACTATTATCCCAGTTATATACTCTCTTTTGAAATTCCACTTATGATGTATTATAAACATCTTTACTTGTATGCAAAATATTTTGATTAGAATTGTAACAATTAATTTTTCACTGTACTGCATTTACATTATAATTTATCATATTGTTTTTGCTATATTCTATGATGAACAAATAAAGATTGATAGAAGATTGAAGATAATTTGCAGTGAGATTATACCCCTTGCGGGACCTGTTCTCGATACACATTTAAAATAGCCAATATACAAGAAAAATGACACTTGTGCTACTGCAAGAAAAGATACATACTTAGGGTTATTTTGGTGATATGTTTTAGGTTAATTTTTCCTATTTGCATTATTGAACCAGTCACAATCACAACTGAATGTGTACTCTTAGCGGGACTAGAACTTAATTATTGTGAATTTGATACCCCTAGCAGTAGTCCTGCATTTGCAGCTAGTCCCTCTTTTTTGGAACGAGCATGGGTTCCCGACCAAAATCCAAGAACCCCCCGGGCGTGTTGATCGGTTTCCATGTAACCCACCATATGTTTGAGTATTTTCTTCGCAGCATTCATCGGGTGCTGATTAGCTGATTTACGATGACCCGGAATGTTTACGCAATGAAGAAACAACCACGAACTGCGAATTTTCTCGAGCGAGAAAATCGGATTAGGGTTATCCTCCGAAGGGCCACTTGTGAGGATATGAATAACAATTGCAATTATAGGGCGGCAGATGGATTGGTCAAAGCAAATTGGGTCGTTATGCTTCCTTCTTATCTCTTTCTTCCATGATCACAATATGGTTTTAGAAGTGGCCACTCTTGTGAGACACAATTGATTCAGACCATCCATGATTTCATACCCTCCTTTAATAACAAAAGCCCCAACTGATGTAATCATAATGAATTCTTCAAAGCGTTTCATACTGTTCCACATAACTGCATTTGTTCTCAGTATGGAGTTGATGGAAAAATAAATTCTTGGTTGTCTGCGTTTTTGAAAGATCGTAAACAACGTGTCGTCGCAGGGGGTGACTATCTGATTAGGCAGATGTGGTGTCAGGTGTCCCACATGGGACGGTAGTTGGTCCACTATTATTTCCCATCTACACTGTTGCTCATAAAGTTGGAATAAAATATTTTTTATGGAATGATTCTTACAGTCTGAGTTATGTTATCTAGGGTGAATATCGGCGCACTACTTGATTGATCAGTCTCTTCCGAACAGATCACCGTGAACTTAATCCACAATTAACCCTTTATGAACTATGTCCTTAGCATGAAAGGAAAAGGGGGTATTTGAACAGCTGATTTAAGGATATTGTTACAATTTTTTCACATCAGTTAGTTTTACAGATAACACATTTTTGGATGATTTCATGCATCGAAATGTTCAATAGTACTGTCTTAAATGTTAATCAGTCACTAATATCGAGTATGGCCACCCCTGGCATGAATCAGTGCGTCAACACGTCGCGGCATAATGTCCACAAGGTTGTTTATGATGTCAATGGGCAGGGCGTCCCACTAATCGGTCAGAGCCTGAGCTAACTCCTGTTGAGTTTGAGGAAAATTGTCCTTGTCATTGATGGCTCGGTTTAAGGCATCCCAGGCATGCTCTATAGGAGTCAAATCAGGGGAGCAAGCAGGCCATGGTACCTGCTCCACCCCCTCTGTCTCAAGAAATTGTCTCACTACAGCGGCCCTGTGCGACGTGGCGTTGTCGTCTTGCCCAGCGAGGTCGATCAACTCTGTGGTGAACGGTTGGGTGTGGACATTTGCTCATTCGTGTTGCTCGTTAACCATGTTGAAGCAATCTCTGATTTACAGTTTGGCGGGAAACGTTGAAGACGGCTCGTTGGCATTTTCCGGGCTCTTCGGCACAGGTTAAGCAGTCGGCGATCATCTCGTCTGGTAGTCAATCGTGGTCGTCCTGAAGATTTTCGTGGCCTCAAATGACCCACCTCTCGATGATGTCTGAGGATTTTACAGACGGTACTCTGCGATATCCCGAGGAAATCAGCGACTTTGCTTTTTTGTACCCTTCCCGTCGGAGTGCAAGCACTCTTCGGCGTATTGACAATGTCGTTGGACGAGGCATAGCCTAGGGAACCTGTGTTCAAAAACGATTTTTCGTGTCGCTCACAGTCATACACAGTTTAAAGTCTGTTTTGCTCGTTAAGAATGAATGCTTATTAATATAAATTATACTTAAGAGTTATGTTTTCAAAATGATCTGCACTAGAAGTTGTAATCGGGCAAGAAATTATCAAGCAATAAGGCTGATGGTGCATAACTCTTGTTTTTCGGCATGTCGCCAGCCCAAATCCATTCTTTGAAATGTGTCTTTGCTCTTTTTAATACACAAGAGTGCATATCACAGGTAACATGACATTTTTATCAGCCTCTATTATGTCCTCATTAATAAAGTTCAAAAAAAAAACGATAATATTGGATCATTAAAGTTTCGTAAGAGTTCTCTGAGAGCATGTCGCCAATATTGCAGCCAGATACGTTACCATAATTCGAATTGATATAAATTTTCCCAAAATAACTGGAGAAGAATGTTCCAATATGCGATAAATCAAGCACATGTCAATGTTATATTATACATGTTTTGCATAAAAATCTGGTTTGAAGTAACAATTTCCAGGCCTGGTAATGAAGGAAATCCCTCACGTTACGTTCATACCGCGCATACCTACCTACCGCTACGCTCTTGCTAAACACCGTGATACATAAAGTCGAATACCACACCATGCTTTAGAAAGATGGTAATACCTGATAAGATATAGAGATTAAGTCGGCATGCACTTTTATTAAGAACGGCCCTGTTAAGAAAATGGCCGGCCAGATACGTTACTCAGATACGTTACTTAAGTGTATGGGTCTCTTGTACAAAGGCTTGGAACAGGGAAAAGGAACAAACAACAGGCGTCTGGCATTTTATAGCTCCCAACAAAAGGCATTGTTACGTAATTCAAAATTATGCATGGATTCACTTCACCTGGGTAGTGGGGACTTATTATATAATCATTTACCCACTCTAATATGATTACTGAGGCGTTCAAATAGAAATACGTTTTAAGATTGAGTCTAAAAAATATTCCAACTTTATGAGCAACAGTGTATATCAATGGCCTGCCTGTCAACCTCCACTGGACCGTACGCCTCTTCGTCGATAACTCTGTACTGTACAACAATATTAACACTATTGAGGATACACATGACCTCCAGAAATCACTTAGACAGCTAGGAGACCAGATATCACCATCTTTTCTACCTAGACAGTGATCATCATAAAGCTGACGGTCCCTATGGAGGAGAACCTACCCAATGCATATACAAGAAAGAAGTACAAATACCAAGATATAGTGGCTGACTGTGAAAGAAGAGGATGGTCTACTACTTTCCAATAGAAGTAGGAAGCAGAGGTTTCTACAATACATCAGTCAACAAATGCTGAGTCAATTCACAGCACACAAACTCCATCTCTACAATAGCCTTTCGCACAGCTGATGGTACAACATATCGAAATCCAGTCTTACCAATGCCTAAGACAGAGCCAACCAACATTCTGAAGAAAGCCAATGGCTGGATATTCCAGATGAATGAGGAACACAAGCAAATAGTGTTCCTCCAGAAATCACTGAGACAGCTAGGAGACCAGATATCACCATCTTTTCTACCTAGACAGTGATCATCATAGAGCTGACTGTCCCTATGGAGGAGAACCTATCCAATGCATATGCACGAAAGAAGTGCAAATACCAAGATCTAGTGGCTGACTGTGAAAGAAGAGGATGGTCTACTACTTTCAAATAGAAGTAGGAAGCAGCGGTTTCTGCAATACATCAGTCAACAAATGCCTGGCATCCTTGGGCATTCCTAAAGGAAAGAGAAAGGTTATAACCGATAGAGCAGGCAAAATTGCACTCAGAGCGAGCTATGTCATCTGGCTCAGCAGAAGCTCAAAGGCATTCAGACAGATGGAGCTACAAGCAACTCCAGCAATATGCTCTGAGGGAAGTGGAATGGCTGAGCGCTCACAAACCAGGTTTAACCAGTCAAAGTCTGGTCGAAAGCCCAGAGACCTCAGAACACACTAATCTAGAGAAAAAGATACTGCATAAGGTGAATTTTCCCCTAAGTCACCTTCACAGAGGGCGATATATCAGGAGTGCTTATCTTAAAACGGATAAAACTCGGCTCCGAAGGTGACAGCGCTGGTGTTCTACCAATGAACTATTCCACATATAGGTCGTTGACCTTTATTTTCTTCTGGAAACGCGGTAACTTGAATAAAAATGGAGTTATCAATAACTTACGGATTTAGGTTCTGCACAAAGTTTTTAGGTCAAAGCTTACCCAGCAGTTTCTTTCATGACTTTTGTTCGTCTCTCAATCCTCCTTTTCGAATAAATGATGAAAAATACGACGAAAGTTAATTGAACACACATACTATATAAAAGCTCAAGATTTATTTAGTTTTGATCGACGATATGTATTTTGTGCTTACGTAATGAAAAAAAATACTCAATCTGAATCGAGGAGGTCATAACACATGGAATCTTTTCATTTGCGTGACAATATAGCAATGGCCCTGACTAGACGAGATTCTCAAAAAGATGCTTAATTAAGGAAGTACAAGCATTTTTAGTAGAAGCGTTTCAAACAACTTTTCGTGCTGATTACGAACATGCCTGTTGCTTTGCTGAATTTTGAGTGCAACTGGGTCAAAATGTAAAAAATTCAAAATGACCGCCAAATGCAACATATTTCATATTTATTTTTGGTAATTAATGCATTCTGCTTTTAAAAGTTATCCGACTTACTTCTATATACCGTCCCTTGAAGCTGAGCATATTTCCAATAACTTAGCAGCATAAGTAGCTATAAGTTCTTTCCCGACGAGCCCAAATTGGAGAAAATTCAAAATGGCCGCCAAAATACTTACGTAATAAAATGAAAAATATATATTTCCTCAAATGTTATTCTTTTATTCAAAGGTTATCTCATAAAGAAAGGACAGATAGATGGAGTACTATATCCGAAAGAAGACTACTTGAGGCGATTTCACATCTAAATGCCATGACATTTAATTTCTAGTTGTCGTAGAATAGAAAAGAGGCATAGGACTACTATGATATGCTTTGTTAAATTTTGTCTATAGACACTTTGTAGGCCTAGCTTTAGGTCATACTTTTATGTATGCAAATATATAATTGTGGACTAGAATGTCTGGACTTCGAAATGACTTGCTAGAGATTTGGAAAGGCCTAACAGCATATCTTCCCATATGTTCCGTAGGAAGTGAAGGGAACGTCAGATGAGTAAATGATAGCTATCCTTTACCATTAATTAATGATTGGTCACGAACGATCATGTAGAGTTTATCAGCTTGTTCTTACAACGCACTTTCAAAATTAGATTGGCATGCCTAAATTTCACTAAAAAAACTTTAACTGTCAGATATACTATGGTCTTACCCTTCGATTAAACAAAACATTTGCGAGCTTTAACACTTAAGTTACCAAGGGGGGGGGGTGTTCCTAATGGACCCCCAAAATTTGTTTTCGCGCTGGCCGCGTTACGCGTTGGCGATTTTTGCGCCGAATTTTTTGTATTGTTCTGACTTTTAAATACGCTTCTTTCATACCATAATTAAATCGGCCAAAGCCCGTTAATGAATAATGATTGGGGTTCCCATGGAACCCCCCCCCCCCTTGGGCACTACTGGAAGTTCCTTTCGAATATTTTTAAAATAAGAATAAGAAACCGAAACCAAATCAATTTTTTTTTTGCTGAATAAGTTCACACATACATGTAAGTCAACATTATTAGTAACATTAAAACTAATTAACCCTTTATGTGCGAAAAAAAACAAATTTCATCAATGTACGTTGCCAAATCCGTTACTGTACAATCGCTATGAAAATGACGTGTATTTTGCAACACCCTTACAAAATACAGGATTGCCCTAAACTGCTGGTTTTGTGTTAAATATAAGGAATTTTGGTCTTCATAGAATAGATATCAACATAAAATAGTTTTTAAAAATGTTTATGTAAGCACAAGGCTCATTTGAATTGTTCGTCTTTTTGCCCAATTTTGCGCCGTGTTTTAAAACAATGTTTTGCACCAAATTTGCACCCAAAATAACAAATCTCATTTTTTTATTCTGATTTGGGGTTGTCTTATGACCCTTCTTATGTGGTATAAATTTCGTGCAAAAATTCGCTCGTAAAGTGTTTTCCCCCCCCCTTCCCCCCCTTAGTGGGGGTTCCCCTGAACCCCCCCCCCCCCTTGTGCACCAACGGGAGTGAAAACCCCTTGGTCCACTTAGTGTTAAAATGCTATACACCACCACTTCAAAATTGAATAGTTAATGCTATGAGCGGCGGAAGATCCGTATACATATAAGACCGCAATTAGAGCAGGAGCATGGACCCCAGGGTCAAAACGTCATTCTTTACCCCCCCCCCCCCCACACAGAAAAGGTTTACACCTTTGGTACTTATATTGACCCTCTTATCAATGACTAGGTGAGTATCTAAATTGTGGTGTCACTTTTCTTTTTCAATAGGGGCCAATTTAAGGTTACCAGGGTCAAACTTTTAAAAATTCCAATCATTTGAAATGTAGGGCATATGTCCGCTAGTCATAAATGCACGGAAAGCCCTGTTAAATTGTCTAGTAATTATTTCAGTAAGGATAAAACGTAGCGGAGAATCTCAATTGGAAACAAAATATCAGTTTGGAAAACATTTAAATGGTCGAAAAGCAGAAAACTCTTATTTTGGAAAAAAGCGGTTATAAAAAATCTTCAAATCTCACACTTCCTAATACTGCTGGGAATCCCTATATAATTAAAAAAGGTCATTGCACAGATATTTTTCTTCTGTTAGAAAGTTAAAAGAGAAAAATATGGGGTATTGGAATATAGTGGTTGGAATATGGCATATTTGGAATTTAAATTTGTGGTTCTTAATATAAATGTGATACTGGAATACGGAACAATGGTCGTGTAACTATGGAAAAAAAATTCGTAGAGCATTGATTTGATCCCTTGGGAGACTTTGCAATTTCTTTCTTGAAATTGTAAATCTGAAAATGGGGTAGACATTATCGTGGTCAAATACATTTTTATCAGTGTCCATTAAAATCATGGTATTTTCTGCAAAATAATGTAAAATAATATCTCCAACAATGCACTTAAGGGGGTATTAAATATAAGACGCATTTCTCGTTTCCTTTACTAATTCCCAATGAATCCAAGCTGGATGATTTATTTGAATGCACATTCTGCTTGAAACAGATTCCCAATTTAGGCGATTTGTTAATATATTAAAATGTAGTAATAATTTGTGTTTAAACAATTCTATAAAGGTAATTCATGCAATTGCAACCCGTCTTTAAAGACGAAGTCAGGAACAGACCTGAGTTGCTTTGACAAATAAAATGCATATTTATGTAGGCCTAAGTGCGAAATTTTTCAGGCAGCGGCCTGCAGTATAGTACTGCAAACTTATACGGCAGATATTTACGGCAGGTGACCAAAAACTTGTACGGCATCTGCCAGCCTATTTTACCATGAGGAATCTCATCCATGAAATTGCTTTGAATGAAACTTATACCCTGGATTGTACGGCAGAAGATATAATTGGTCGCGCCGACCGCAATTAGTGCCACTCGTCGCAGCTGAAATCATGTTCTTTCTATTTTGGTAATGCGCTCTGTGATCCCGACACTTTAAATCGGATTTAAAAGTTACTACATTGGTCGAGTGAAGGAAAATTATATTAGATTCAAACCCAGCGTGTCACCAGAGGAAAAGTTTTGGACCGCGTCGATTAGTTGGGAGAGGAGGCAGAGAACAAAACATGTGATGACCTATGTTTCATGAACTACCTAAGTATAGCTGGCTTTTCATGTTGACATTATTTTTACATAGAAATTTGCAAGACCTTTTGTGTTCATTTGTATCCAAACTACAGGAATAAAAATTTGGTAACATTTAAATCACCTGTTCACCATGGTACCTGTTAACCATACCCTTTCAAACCATACTTACTTTGACACTTTTTCTATAGGTTGTCGTCCACGGTCCTTGCACCTGAGTACCTG
Organism: Ophioderma brevispina; assembly: GCA_023653785.1. Taxonomy (NCBI): domain Eukaryota; kingdom Metazoa; phylum Echinodermata; class Ophiuroidea; order Amphilepidida; family Ophiodermatidae; genus Ophioderma; species Ophioderma brevispina. The sequence goes on along the minus strand of JAMKCH010024330.1, from coordinate 2,278 downwards.
TCTGACAGTATTCGTCCTGATTTATACCCACATGTCTGGTAAACGTACACGCTCACAAGTTCAACTAATATCACTTTATCAACTTGAACTAGGCCCCCGTAAACTGATTGGGGGGTGGGTTCGCACTTTTTCACTTCCAGGAATTCGGGGGCACGACTGTGGAATAACCTTTCAAACCATACAAAAAACTCGCCCAGTTTACCTGTTTTTAAATCCCGCCTTAAAGAACTCATTGTGTTATAACGAGTCGTTTTTTTCCATATTCTCAGATTTAATTTATAGGTAGTTTAGTGTTTACCATTTTGGAACACATATATATACTGTATTGCTTATCCTATATCTCGTGATTTTCATATTTATAGATTGTCAGAGGATTTTTTGAATTAATTTTAAATTATTGTTAAAATTGATTTTTGACCAACTTTTCAAATAGCAGTGGTTATTTATATTCATATATTGCTTTAAGTATGTGTATGTAATTGCTTACGTTGTTTATAGATATGCTTACACCTTGGATAATATTGTATGTTATATATTAATTTTAAGTTAGAGGTAGCATGCAGTAAATTGTTACTAGTGGGAACGTTTTTTTTTTAACATGTAAGTTTATCTTTTTTTTAAAGGTGCTTGCTCCGATTTATGTGCATTGTGTTCTCTATTGATATGAGCGCATGAACTTGCCACATACACCCATCAAGTACTTGGGAAACAAACTTGCGGTTTTGATGGTAGACGCAATAATTAATGCATGTTGCAAAGAAGCACTATTCAATACCTTTGTGCTAATATTGATGTTAAACACTCAAACGTCGTTTTTTTTTTTGTTTAATATTGGGGATGAAATGGATTTGGGGGATCAAATTAGGACGACAATTGAGGAAAATACGCCTTCATCTGTTATCAAATCGATACTACTTCCGGGTAAATCAGGGGGGTCCCAAAGACGATCGAACACGCACCTTTAAAGTTGTAATTGTATTTTGATAAAATTTAACTGCCAAGATATTTGAATTGTTATTTGGATCTTTGATTGTATTTTATATGCTGAGAGGGCCCTTGTGGAAAGCAGTGCTTCGTTCACTGAACTTGGCTACCCTCTATAAATATGTAGAATAAATAATAAAAAGTAAATGGTTCCATTGGAATACACACTGAAGCAAAGACGCGCGATTGGTTCAGAAGTGCTCTACGTTGACTTGAATGCGTTCATTCAGCATTAATTGATTTTCTCTGCTATTGGACAACACGGTTCAATAGATTTACAGTGGATTTTAATTTCCACCCAAACTGCACATGCCCCTCATTCATGCCCATACCTTCAGAAAAGTATAGAGGTGACATGATGGGTTTGAATCTACTATAACAGTGGCTATCGCTTAAGGTTCATTCATGATCAAAACAGGAAAAAGTTTTCAAATTATTTATTTCTTTCGACCATTTTAGAGGGGAAATCTACTGTAATTATTTGGTAGTATTAAATGTATAATTATTTTTATTTGTTAAGGTGGGGGTAACTTTAGAGTAAATTGCTGGATAATCTCATGCAAAGTTTTCGAAACAAAAATACCCTGAAAATTCGTTTAACGTTATGAAGACCCCTGTATGTATATACTACATTTTTTTTTTATTTTTTAATGTTTCGTGGCGAGCGAAGATACGAAAAAAAAACATTTTAGGCATTCGGATGTGTTTACGAGGGTGATGAAGTATGAACACGAATGGTTTCATGAAGATTGTGAGTGCAATGCATCCCACTTCCATGTTCGCGGTTACACTGCAACATTTTCTTTTTATGAGGGAAACTGAAAATTCTCCAGAAAAGCTAAAAGCCGTTCATATGAGAAAACTTTAATTGTCCGGATGATTTTCGTATATTACCAAAGCCTTTGTCATTAGAACCATATCGTGTGCAAAATTTCAACACAGTAGCCAGCAGTGTGTGCACTGTGCACTTATGCCAAAATTAAAGCGCCAAAATTCACGTGAAAACAATGAAGTGCTTCACCGGTGTGGCCGGGGAGGTTAATTTCAGTGATGTGCATCGCTTGCGTGCATGTTCGATCATGGCGCAGTTAGTGTGCAAAATAATAATACCGTGCCCGTATCTTACATATTACCACCTATTAAGTAGGCCTGTAACAGTTTTAAAAAACACGCTTTTAATATGACAGGAAACTTAATTAAATCCATTGTAAAAAAGATTAGTTCTAAAGGTTCTCATATAGACCACAACATATTTGTGTATGACCGTACAAACTTCGTCGTAAACTTAGCTACG